>JAODKL010000047.1:7805492-7817035 GCA_026780765.1 Petrocephalus schoutedeni
GCTGATTTTTGGGGCCTCTGCCTCTTTATCTTGCGGGCAGCTGAGGGAACGACGGAGAGGGATGCTCCGTCATACTTAAGCACGTACGTCCGGCCCGGAACGTAGATCAATTTCCAGCTTCTACGCTAAAATATAAACATGGGCCTGTGCAGCTGTGACTAGGGAGGTAGCTATTTTTATTGCAGTGATTATATATAAAATAACCCTACACTCCATTTCGGTGATAAGTGTTCAGTGAGAAGGCTGCGTTTTTTTTTTTTTTTATCCTGCTTAAATCCTGTGTCCGCCCTGAGCCATATTTTTCTCTCAGGCTTTTTACTGACGCGTTTGGTCCCTTTCGCACGACACGTGTGTGACACTCCCTGGATGTCGATACTGAATATCTGGAGAGAGGCCGTTAGCTCCTGTGCTGCCGAGGCAGGTCTACCTGGAAGGGGCACCGTGCTCGATTATATTGTCTTCCTCTGTGTGTTTGTTTTCCCTCCGTGGCACCGAGTCGGGGGGGGGGGGGGGGGGGGGGGCGGGGGGCGGTGCGGGAGACAGTGCGTGTCACTTCAGGTGCGTCAGCCGGCTCGCGAGCAGCCCTGCCGCGCCCGGCCAATCAGCTGGCGGCCCGCTGACCTTTCTCCAGCTCCCTGGCCCAGATGGGAGCTGAAGTGTGGGGCCGGTGGCGGACGGGTGGGGGGGGGTGCGGGTTCCTCCTCGCGATGGGCAGGTCCAGATTACAGCCCCTGCTCTCCCCGGCCCTCCCCGGTTAACATGTCCTGCCAGTGAATGCAGACGCTCTAAGAAGCGGCTGGACTGGAGGGATTTACCTCTCTGCTAATTAGGGTGGAATAAATGATTGGCTGTTGGCTACATCACCGCTAAGGGTGCCCAGATGCACACGGCACGCACACGCCTCTCGCAGACCTGCTGGAGCTCGTCAGCAGCGCCGCCTCGCTGGGCCGGGGTGCTGTCGGACGCGATTTACCCCGTCAGGTTTCGTGTGTCTCTCTGCCGCCCCTCCCACCCATACTCCCCCCTCCTGTCGCATGAAGGAAGTGACACATTTTCCGTCAAATAATAAAGTCCTGTCCTGCATGTTTAAAGCCCCCCCCCCCCCAACTGCTCACGCATTCCGGAAGCGTCCGGTGCTGTCGACGCGGGCCGACCGCAGCTCGGCGGGTACCGAGACAGGGTCTCCGTTCGGAGCGGCAAATTGACAGTCACCTTACAAGACGTTTAGCGTCTTGCGCGAGACGGGGCATCTAATGTGAATCGCATGGAAGTTCTGGGAGTCTGTGGAATAAAGTAACAGCCACCCCAACCTTGAATCTCCAATAATAGCCGAGTCCTAAATCAACACCATGCCTGTAATAACATTTCACCTTGTGTTATTCCTCTAGCAATTAGGGCTCCAGAGTCCCCAGCACCTTGTCTTTTTCCCCTTTCATATCCAGCCCTGGCTAGAAGGCCACTTTTGTTTTTTTCCTGTTTTTAGGGAGCTCTCCCGCTTCCGCGTCGGACGGCACCCGCCAAGAGCCCCCGCTTCCCCACAGCTCGGAAGGCGCTACACGCACTCATACGCAGCACTTATAAACATCACGCACTGGCGCCGGCTGAACTCTGGGGCCCTGCGACATGCGGCGGGGGAGGCGAAAAGATCTGGGAGGAAAGAAATCTCGACATCGCGGAGGATTTCTGTATAAGAAATAAAAAGAGGGTGCCTCTGTGAACGTGTGCAGCTGAGTCGTGGAGGGTGAAGTGCTCGACGGGGGGGGGGGCAGGTTACTCCGCGGACGCCCGTGCCCTCAGCCCAAAACTCCCGCTCCGCCGCGGGAAAAGAGGAGAGGGTGTGAACGGTGGTAATTACCAGACCTATAAGACAAGGAGAGAGTGGAGAAGACAGGCCAAGCCGCCAACAGTGTCCGTACCTCTCCCCATCTGCCAGCCGTGTTGCGGCACTTCTGAGGTGCTAGGAGACGATAACCCATAATATATTCATTTAAATATAAAGATTTACCTCCGAGTGCCTGCACGCGCCGCTCACTCAAACGGGCCTTTGATGTTAAGCGATGAGGGCGAGTTAATTACTCGCATTATGCAGGCCTGGAACAGGCATTGCCAGGGAAGGCATGTTTCTCTTCTTAATTAAGCAGGAAAAGAGCCTGTCAGTGACGTTTAGAACAATATTTTAGGACAAAATATTCCAATGGAGATGAAAGAGCACACGGCGCTCGCCAGTTAATGAAGAGGTTTTAGCGTCTGAATTATGCAGCGTCCCACACCTTTAGCAGATTGTGTGATGATGAGGACCTGGCCTGGAGACCGGCTTCGGAGCCCATGTGACGTGTGAGGTCATCGCCGCCCCAGATCCCCGCTGGGACGGGCCAGAAATGTGCGCAAAGCCCCACGCCTGGGCCGACTCAGCCCGTCTGTTTCATCCCCAGACTGACTTATCCAACTTCCAATTTATAAGTACGTGTCTTCATTGAAACACTGACAACCACTAGTTTCACTTACTTATTTATTTCAGTTCATGGAATGCTTTATTTTAAAATACCAGGTACGATTGAAGAGAGAAGGTGGAATCAAGAAGAAGCGTAAATGTTGGCTCGGCGAGGGCCGGCCACGTCCAACGTTTAAAGGTTTAGGTTTGTTTTTAAATTTAAGGCCCCTCTTTTCGGGACAGCTGCTGTAACGTTAATGCTATGTTGGCCACATTTATCAAAGCGGGGGGGCAGATAAAAGAAATAACAAGATATGGGGGATGAAATATGGGGCGTTCTTAGGTGGGGGGGGGGGAGATAGTGAAGGCAGATTAGGGTTGTTGGAAGAGGAGAGTCGCCTTCGCGATGCTATCCTCTGAGCTCATCCGGCTGAATAAAAAAAAAAAAACTTTTGTCTGGGGTGAGAATCGTAAACGACAGCATGCTGCGTATCCATTCCGTTACACGCGGCTACGTCGTCATCTTTTTGTTAGTATCGCAATAATTACCGATATATTTTAGCTGCCCGTTCGCCAGTAGTCGTCCATTAAGAAGATTAAAGTGTGACGGCCGCAGATATCCGTATGAATTTTGTTGATTGCGTTTCGCCGAACCACATTTCTCTCTTACTATACTTTTTTATTTCCGTAATTAAAAAAAAATAGAAGAACTTGAGAGCCAGTGTAAAAATGACAATGATCTAATTTATTCCAGAAATAGTATAATTGCAACAAAATTAGGTTGTCAATCGCTGCTATTGCGGTTAGCTAAACGGGAGAGCTGGGCCTTCACTCAGTGTGTTTGCTCTGTGTTCTACACCAGGCTCAGTGGGGTTCTGATGGCTTCTATGAGGAAAACTACCAGGGCAAAGCAATTAAATGGAAAATGACAGCATGAAATATGATGATTACTGTTATACAAAAGGCACATTTATGAATCTAGCAGAACTGTCATTTTTTTTTCTTTTTTGGGCTTGGTTGTGTTTTGCCCCTACTTTGTTAACTTAACGTCTTTCGGTGATGTTCGTTTCAGGAAAGGGTGAGTGTTGTCATTTTAATTACCTTGACACTTCGCGCTCTCCCCGTCTTGTATTCCTGGAGACACAGTTCCTCTTTAGCGAAGGAAGGGAGCAAATAATTAAATTCACGTTTACTTTGCTCAGCGAAGCCGGGCAGTGTGCACTTTGAAAGCAGGGAGGTCTGTTTGTGTGTTTTTGGAAATAACGCACTGAAGGTATTGTTTGGGCAAAATTGTATTTCATTTTTTCATAAAATTCATATTAAAAAGGCACTTTAAATTAATTATTTGTGGTCAGCTTTAGAGGAAAAGAAGTAATTTTGTCTATAGAATGATTACTTATTGTTGCTTTCTATCTCTTGTATTTACATTAAATGAAATAAAGCGCATTTTGCGGTGAAGTGGGCCACTCAGAAACTTCACGTTAAACCATCTCAGGGCACGTTAAAAAGTGCCTGGGGGGTGGCAGTAACAAATTGTTGGGGGTGGGCCAGTAGATGCAAAAGGACAAAAGGGAGGTAAGCAAACAGGCCAGGGGGAGTTCTAATGAGCCACCCCCCCAATCTAAGGTGAGAATGAACTCAAATATCAACACTGTATTTTAAGTTCCCAGATATTTTACTTATTAAGAGAAGAAAAAAACAAAACCATCATATAATCCCTCTGTTTTATGTAAAGATATTTAGTAGCTATTTCACATTGTCATTGTGACACTTGCCAAGAAAATGTATAACTAGATAGATAGATAGATTTTTTTGTTTGATCTAAAGATTACAAAATTGAAAACTTAAAAAACCACTTTAAATAAATTCTGTTCGGCCCCGTGAGAAGCTTCTGAGAGGCCCACCCTGTACAGCTCCCAGAGAAAGGAACACAAGATCTCTCATCTCAAACAGAATTTCACAGCACCTTCGCCGCCTGACTGAATTCGGTGGCAATCCTCCAGCTTTACGTTTTCTACTTTTGAAAATCAATAACATAGTTGTGTGGTGAAGAAAAAAATAATAATATTGCTTTAATTCACTCAAGATGAAACTGCAAAACAGACAATACCTCTTCCCCCATTAAATATTTTCTGCTACGAATTTACAGGTTTAATAAGAGTGCTTGAAGGGAAAGGCGATGTATGACAAAAGGTGAACTTTATTTGTTTTTAATGACAGTTCCGATTGTTTATTTACATGAAAATACACAGTTTCATAATAACTTGCTCTTAGCATTTCAGTAATACCTAGCTTTGGGGTTACTATTCATTTTGTAATTATCACACAGGTAAACTATTATAAATACAAAAAAACTATACAACTACATGACTATTTGTCCTGCAAACGGCACTCCAGCCGTCGCTGTATTTCTGACAGTGAAACTGTTCCGCAATGTGTTGCACATTACAATAATTGTTTAAAAAACGGCAGAGCGCATTAACTTCGTAAAACGTGTTTGTTTTTAACAGGGTCGTCGCAGTACGGAGAGGAATCCTCAAAGCAAATGTCCATGACGTTTTTATTTGGGGAAAAGAAGTCGACTTTTCCGAGATGAAAGCGCCGGTGTTTTTTCAGTCGTTGTACGCCGCTTTTCTGAGCGCGGTTCTCACTTTGTTCTCCCGCGTATCTGCTTTGCTTTACAGCGAAATGCTCCAACTCGGGGAGACGGCGATGCCTGTTCGTTTGCTTTAATTGCTTTAAAGTTTGCTCATGTTGGAATTACCGTTAACGCAGATCTCCTTTTCATCACGAGGCAGATCGGACTGATGCCGGGCCTCATCTGAGAGGCCTGTCGGCGCGGCGAAGCGGGGCCCTGTTGGACCACGGAATGTTTCTGAGAAACCTGTCTCCTCGAAAAACATCCAAGCCACTGAGAAAGCCGTCTTTCTGATGCTCTCCTGCTGTAGCCGGCCGTTTCTCCTGAGCACTAGGCCACACGACGGTGGTTGGCTTTGCACGCAGGAAGCCCCTTGGTTTCACCTCTGCACAATAACTCTGTGTGCACTTCGATGCTGGCACCCCTTTTATTCATTTGTTTGCTCATTTATCAGTTTATGTGGTTAGCGAGATATCTTGATTCCCTCGGGCTAAATCCATTGAGATGCTCACATCACTTTGACCCCGAAGGACTGCGTCATCAGGAGAGATGTATGACTATCTTTTGATGGGAATCTGGAGTACTCTGACGCAGGACATTTTTCCTCACTTTAATGGTATTTTCTGTATTCTTCATTTTTTTTATAAATGAATCTGAGATCGTTGTTCCAGGTTTTAGTAAACATTTCTGTCGTATTTTAGTCTTTCCTTATTAATTTCTTTTTCAGCCACAGAAACAAATCTACCGCATTACTTATTTATTACCTTTTAGGTAGTCCCACACTGCTTCAGACCAAATTATGTAAACAATTGATATTTCACTCTCTGCTAACATCCCTGTAGTATACAAATAAAACAACATCTTAGCACTTTAGTGTAAACTGCTCAAACCCCATTACATTTCTGGTACTACAGACAGACTTTGGAGAGACTCCCCACATCGTATATTACGTAAACTTATCTAAATGTAACTGAAGAAAATAAGCTAGGATGGCAACGGAATTAGCTAAACTAAGAACAGCTATCGTTACTTCTCAAAAAAGACTACAACATCGACTACCAATGCATACATAACTGTAAAATCTTCCTGTTCCTCCCTAACCTGATTTACTGTTCATCTAATGTAAATAGGATAGTAAACAAAAAAAAAATGTGTGTCAATGCGTGTACACTCCCGGGCTTTCTGATTCTTAGATTTTATTTTTACAGAGCAGAATGCAGAAACAGACAGATGTCGAATAAAAGAATTAAAAAGAAACGCGTGAACAAATTTAACTTGTGAAGTTATGTGGCATGTCAATAGCTGTGCATCCAGACCCTGATTCTGCTTACTGATTAAAAGACGGCAGTTTCGTAAAGCTGGATAAAGTTTCTGGGATTTTGTTAAGAAGCCTTTAACTGAACAGAGAGGGGCAAGAGCAGAGGAAAATAAAAATCAGCCCTTTCTTTGAGATGGTACATTAAATGTTTATAAATGGTTGGAAAAAAAATTCATTTTTAATGAAGAAATAACCTCATCAATAATTAAGAGCAACCCAATTTGCCTTAAAAATGATAATTAAAAAATACCTCTAAAGTAATGAATTTAGATCCATAATCTCAACCCCAGCTAAAAGATACCAGGGAAGATTAAAGTTTTTATTGTGTTCGGGGAAAGAGGTGTAAGGAGTTTCATTTATTTCCTGAATAATCAACGTTATCATGAAAGAAAGTCGTGTGTATTTGTACAAATGCGTTCCCGCTCTTTTGCAAGGCAATGGGAAATTATTCGCAAGACTCTCAAGAGGGAATGTCATCATGTTTTCAGTGAGAGAGCGGGTGTCGTGTTATGGGGGGGTGGATCGCGCGCGCCGCGTCACCAGGAGCCCGCTAGCGTGTCGCCTCGCTCGGCCGGCTCCAGGAGTCTGGCCGCCATGTAAAGAGATAGTGGCGCTTCAGCCAATCAATATGAAAATATTTCTGGAAGCGCCGGCCTCTTCTGTGGCGCGCCGCTCCGCAAAGATGGATTGTCGGGCCTTCCGCTTCTGACACCTTGATGCCCAGGTTCTCTGCGTTTTGCCCCGAAGGTGGGGGAGGGCGACAGGGCATGCGCGGTGGAGTGGGGTTACGCCGAGGTGCACTTACAGCTTGTGTGCCCCCCCCAGCCCCCACACTGCATCTCATTCTCTTTGTAACACCTTCTGCCCCCGCCCCACCACGTCGAGTAGCTATAAAACACTATTAACGTTATTTTGTTTCCGTGTTTCCTCGCTCCCGTCCGTGACTTCTGTCCGCCACCGCCATCGTCGCCGCGGCGACAAACGCCTCTCTCTCAGAAACATTATGAAATCGTGGCACCGTTATAAATCCGGGCCCTCTCCTCTGCCTTTTCCTGCCGTTCTATAAATTGTCCTAAAGGAATATCGCCGATGATCTATGGTTGCCGTTTTTTTCTCTTCTCTTTCTTACAGCATCCACTTTTTGAGCAGGGGGGCTTAAGCGAAAGCCAGGAGCCATTAGTCACTAATGAAACATGCAGTTAAAACCAAAACTCTTCATATTTCCTGAGAGAACCATCACGTCGGGCTGGTGGAAGGGGCGCCTGGTCTTAAAATATACATAAATAATTGAATATCTCCGTATATTAGAAAATCCTCCGCACCCGATGCAGTGAAGTGCGGCAGAGGCTCCGTTGCAGTTGAGGCGTACTCGGGGCATTTTTCAGTCTCTCTACGGCTGCAAGACTGCAAGTGGGCCTTCGAACAAATAAACGGACAATCTTTTAGCTTCAAAACACACAAAAAAACGCATATTACTAAAACTCTTTCACTCTACAGAGATGCACATCAATGAAGTTTACAAATACATACTAGGAACATTATAGTATTTAGCTACAGTCTTGCCATTTACATTTTTTTTACAATAGATATATATAAAGCATATATAAAACCTATATGCAACCATGTTTAATTCTAGTTATATGTGCCTGAACTTACATTATAACTGAGTTAATGAATTGTTGCATGAGTAGCAGTAGCCTAAATGGTCATTTAAAAATAAATATTTTTAGAAATTACAAACAATACATAATAATAATGGTTTCACAATTATCATTACACTTTGAGATGAAATGACAGTTTTTTATATAGGTACTGTTGCTATAATCTCTATAGTAGCTTTTCTGTGTAGTATTGATTGGTATTTTGTATATTGTATACATGCTGTTAAGTCTTTTTTTTTTAGCTTTTTTAGAGAGAAATTATGGCTGTTTTAGGGCCAGTCATTTCTGAGACGTGGGTCGACGTCAATATGGCAAAATGCATTCTGTTGTGGTCACTAAGTGTAGGAAAATTGAAACTGCTTCATGATTATGGTAAAAGCTTATTGAGGAAATGTCAGCCCCCGCCTGTCATGTACAGTGTGGAATGCCGGCAGGCCGTCTAAAGAGGCCTAAATAGGCAGTTTTTTTATGACAGCATAATTTCACCCCCCACACCTATATTTCATGTTCTTTATGTGCAAATCTGATGTTAATCTCATGGATTTTTTTTTACTCTGGAACAGCAGGGGTCTGGACAATATTTCCCAGTTTTCATTGTTTCTTTAACATGGAAAAGATTACACTGGGAGGGATCCGATGGGACTGAGGCGGCGCTGGAAGCCCGCTGTTCAGAGACCTTCCATTTGTGACGGGTCTGAAGGCATTTCAGAGACCAGGAGGTAATTGTCAATAAGATTAATCCTTTGGTGCCCGTATTGTGCTGCCCGCCCCATGGCCCTCCCTCCATCTCTCCTCCCCCCTCATAGATCTGTACGCCTGCCAGGCCGGCGCGTGCCGCCTTGCCGTTTTGCGGCACACCAAAGTCACGTCACAGTCCTTCAGGCGGTCTCGATGTCTGGATGTCTCCTGTCGCTTGCCATCGCGTCGGGGCCGCCGGGCACGGCCTATCGGAACTGAACTCTGCCGCCGCGCCGCGGGTCACCTTTCGCAGCCAATTAGTGTCGCGCCGGCACTTTAGTCGCGAGTTGTCGCCAGTGCTTATCGTGAAGATCGGCAGCGATGCAGCGATCAGACTCCCTGCACTCCGGCCCCTCCCCCGTACCCCACTCCCCAGTACCCACACACCCTCTCTTGCTATTGGTGGGAATAAATCGCCAGCACCGACAAGCCAGCCTTCTATACCCACTCCTCCGGCCTCCCTTCCTCCTCGGATCTTACCCCGGTCCCTCCTCTCCTTGCCGTTCCCCGGGCCGCCCAGCCTCGCCTCTCCGCCCCGCATTTGATGGGAATGTGACCGGCTGCGCTCCCTCTGCCGCAGCCGGGGTGTCAGTATCGACACGCGTCGGCGTGTGACAGTGCCGGAGCTGCCTGTTGGTGCCAGGAGGCGGCCGTCACTCTGCGAGACGCCGCCGTCTGACTGCCGCTCGTCTCCGATTGCCCTTTTTATTGGCGCCTGCCAAGGACGTGGGCCGGCTCTGGCCCGCGCCGCGCCTGTCGAGAGCGCCGCGCGGGTGTTACCGAGAGCTTTCGGCTGGACGCCGTCTGTCAAACTGACGCGGGGCTTCAGACGCAGCTTATCGGGGTCTAGAAGAACAGCTGCCATTCGAAAGCGAGACTGTGTCTTTGTGTCACAGGAGCGGATTTAAGGCAAACATTCGCCGTAGTGACGGCCGGTTCCACGCGACGCACTCGGTGCTTATGGGCCCCGTGGCCTTACAGCCATATGTTGGCCTTATTCTGATAGCGATTTGTGGTCGCGGGATATCCTCTGAGGCTCATTGATTAGAAGCTTCCCCGGCGCGGCTGTGCAGTTCTAACGTTTTTCCGTGTTCCCGGTCACCAAGCGAGATGCGTCTCAGCCCCTGCGGACGTTTCCGTGGTTGATAAAAGCCGCGTTTCTCCCGGGACCGCCGTCAGGAAACCACGTCGAACGTGACAAGCGCCGGATAATTGAGAGACGCCGATCCCGTCCGGGGTTTGGAGACGGCCTACTGTCCTTGTTTGATTAGGCGTGAGATGGAGATGTTCCCCGAGGAACGCGGAAGGGGCTCCTTTCTGTCTCGTTCCTGTAATTTCCCCCCTCTCTGTCCTTGCTGTGCCTCCAAGATGGCTGCTCGCGGGTCACTGACCAGAGAAGCCTCAGGCCCAGCCCTGCTCCCCAGGACCACGATGGCCGTCTTGGTGCTCCTGTGAAGCTCTCAAAGATCTTAGGGTTACGTCTTCGGGAAGTATACGCAGGAAAAAGAAAATCCCAATATCTCCCACTTAACACTGAGCTTTAGAAAAAAAAAACGACTCTAGAAAAAAAAAAACAACTCACCGAGGACCAAATATGTGGATAATTCATTCTTGTTCTGCCGACTGGAAGCTGTGATAAATGATTTCTCTGTGTGAAATTCCCCATCCAAGAGACAGTATTAGTTTTTACTTTAATTACCAGCCTTAGTAATGTTTCCTATCCATAACTGTCGGCGCAATAGACTGCTGCCTGCTGGAGGGTGCGGCCTGTTTACTCATCCGATAGCGAGGCGGCCTCCGCAGCCCACCCCTCCTCACGCCCGTCTCCCGCGGCAGGCCTCAGCGGCGCCGCCTTTTCATTTCAATATTTCAATATTTATATACAATTTCTACACGCCAAGAAAAAGGTTCAAAGTCATTGTAAGGGCACGTAACTTCACCACTCGGCCTGTCAATTAAGGGGGGGGTCCACCCTTCCCACTCTGGCGCCCCCTACTGGCACACAGACAAGGGTGCGCCTCCGGCCCACCTGCACCGGCCCACGAGTGTCACGTCCAGGAAAGAGGAGAGGGCTTCCGTTTGGGGGGGGGATTGTCTTGAAATGGCCCCTTAGTCGCTGGGGCCAAAAACTCCTAATTGATCACTGAGCCTATATATATATATATATATGTGTGTGTGTGTGTGTGCGTGTGTATGTGTGAAATTACAGACATACACACATGCTCGCTCACACACACACACACACACTCACGTGTGCATGCAATGCTGCACATATGTGGCCCCTCCATAAACGTGAAAAAAAAAAAGAAATCGGCAAGTGAGAGGTCGCACTCATTTGCATGATCGCCTTCATTAGAATATGCTAAGGACAGGAGCAGGCAATTTGGGCGGCCAGGTGATGAATAGCCGGCGCATTACGGAGCACGCTCAGAGCACGCTTCCGTCACCCTCATTTGCATTGGGCCTTATTTATTTATTTATCTATCTATCTATCCATCTATCGGCGCGGCCATACAGGCAATTTAAATGGGCCGTTCCTTAAAGGGGAGCACCCAGCCTGCCATTAAGGGGCCGTGCACAGATAGGCCACGGCCTCTGATGAGGAAACGTTTTAATGGCTCAAAATCAGGCTGAAATAAAGCAGCCTCACTAGATATCACTGACCTATTTCTACAGGAATTAGTTTCTATAGAGCCCGCGGCGAAAGTCGTGGTAACTTTAATTGTTGGTTTACCACCGGCAAGTTTAAGGGCCCCC
>JAODKL010000047.1:7901393-7929313 GCA_026780765.1 Petrocephalus schoutedeni
CACCCCCCCCCGCCCTCCCACCACCAGGGGCCGTGAATACATTCCAGGTGACTGAAATGTGGGATCCTGTGGAAAACCGGGCAGCTTCCAAATCCTCATTTTCAGACTCCAAAGACTGTAACAATTAACACGGGGGAATTGAATTATAATTAACCTTATAAGGACGATTACACGGAGTAGCTGTGTGCGGCCGAGAGGTATTCACCCGTGCGGCTGTAGTGTTTCTGTGTAATTAAACATTACACCCTCCTTGCGCGTACGCACGCCCAACACGAGCGTTCAGGACCAATGCCGTGCGTTCAGCTCCACTTCATCTGTAACCCCGGTGGCTATTTTTTCTGGAACCAATACCCACTTTGTGGGCATTACCCGCATTCATAGTTTATTTTAACACATTTTTTTTTCTGTGATAAATACCTTAATGGTCCACAGCCATAATGCCAGGCAAAATGTCTCCTGACCCTGTGATTTACTGCTCCTTAAACACCTTAGAAAAAAAAGAAAAGGTAGTGAATGTATCTTTCTTAATTTTTTCACGAGACAATTTATCCCACACTTTGTAGAAAATTTCCAAGATATGCAAAGATATATTTACAGAGAGGTTGCGTTAATATTTATTATGCTTATATTGTCCATCCAACCATCCATCCATCCATCCAATTGCTAATCCAGGAGCCACAGGGCCCGAGGGAGGGGAGTAATCTGGATTGGGTATCAGTCCATCACCTAATGCAACTCCGTTTTGGGGAAGGTGACATGTTACAGAGCTGAACTGTGCAAATTCCCATTAAATGGCACACAGCCATGCCGCTCTCCACATATACCTTTAGTAATATATTTCAGTTTTCTGATGATTAGGGAACGAGTTTCTGTTCACTTTGTCTAGCTAAACACCTCCTGAATATTCATAAAGCTGCTGAAGTTAGGGTAAGTGCTTCTACACCTCACGTTAAAGCTCGCTGTAGACACGTCACGCTTAGAAACCGACTCGGTAAGATGCGTGATAATATTCATGTCAAGGTAGAACCGACTCAGTTAATAACGTGATACATGGCAGTCATGTGATCCACCCTCGTCACATTATCTACGTTTAACGCAGACGGTATTTTGGGACTGAATTAATTTATGCACAGTGCTAATTTGCATATTCCTTTTGTGTTGTTCTCTTTCGTGGGGTGGGCCGACTGAGCTCTTCCCTGAACTTCTGAGGGTAATCGATAAGAGCAGCACACCGCGGTGTGTTGATAAGGTCAGTACCCAGCGTTTGTGAGACACCTTTGAAGTTGTCGTCTCCCAAAGGCTGATAGCGTGTCCGAGTCATTGACGGTTTGGTAATTAGCCT
Organism: Petrocephalus schoutedeni; assembly: GCA_026780765.1. NCBI lineage: Eukaryota > Metazoa > Chordata > Actinopteri > Osteoglossiformes > Mormyridae > Petrocephalus > Petrocephalus schoutedeni. Next base: position 7,902,736 of record JAODKL010000047.1, read on the forward strand.
GGTAATTACCCTCAGGCTGCGAAGGAGGACTGAGAGAGGCGACAGGGCTCTCCTTCAGGGAGTCGAGGGTGGGCAGAGGCCTGCGAACCAACCGAGAAGAATAGCACCCTTTGATCCCAGCGACTGCTCACGACAACGAGGGCGCCGCCCTGCTGGCCGCACGGAGCAGCATAATGAGCAATTAGGACACCTTTGACGTCAAGCGAAATCAAACTAGCACACTTCTGTCTTATTTCTGTGTACAGTCACTCGGAGTGCCATCTTGCTGGTACCTGCACCTCATGCAGGAGTCGGAGCCTCTCCAGCACGTTTGCAGAAATTCCCGCGATGCGGTAAGTCTTAATGATGTCACCGTATGCTTCCCCTTTCGCTAAACCCCACTTATTACCGCTGTTCCGGAAAGATCATTACGCCTTGCGTCTTTTACATGGGACCGTGTCCTTGAGGCAGGCTCTCGAAGCCCCCTCCCTCTATTTTGGTGTCAATTCTTATTTAATTGGACGTGCTGTCAGCGAAGCCGTGCGCCGGCGGTGATGTATCACACCACTATGGCTGCAGCCCTGCCTCCGCCCAAATTAGAATATATTTTGTCTGTGACACGGCCTGTCTCTGTGGAGGTGTGTGACCTTGTGGGCCGCTCGCTGGTGGGGGGGGGGGGGGGGGATCATGGGGTCCCACCCCAGGCGTGGGGAGAGGGATTGCTGAGAATCTGGGGGGGGAGTTTGTGGCAGTGGGTATTCCCGGGGCTCTCTGAGTGTGGCCTGGATACGCAGCCCCTGACGCTTTATCTGCTCTGCCGTGTCACCTTCAAACCCTTCAAATCTCAGTGCCCCCCAACCTCACCCCCCCCCACTTAGAGTTGTACAGAGGATCAGGGTTAAATGGGGGAGCGGGCATCTCAGCCTCTTTCCAACTCAGCCCAAGGCAGAAAGTTCACCGTCAAGCGCTCTGAACGCTCTGATTTAGGGAGCGCATTCGTGCCACATAATAACAATAATTAATATTTAATGCACCAAAATATTAGATCAAATTTCCACTGTGTTGAGAGCTAAATGTATCTGCTCCCGCGAGATGGGCCGCGGAGTGGCGCGGGGGGCAGGCGGGGGGCGTCTGCGGCAAGCGGCCGGCACGACGCCGCTCTGCAGATTCATTTTTCACTCGTTTAGAAAAAGGAAAGTCGCTTCATTGGGGAACACGTGGCGGCCTCTCGCGCTAAACGCGGCAATTCGTAACGGTCGCTTAGGAAGCCCTGCGTAGGCAGCCTGCGTTTGTCCAGGGGCCTCCTGACCACTGCCATTTCGAAGCAGCCATTTAGCCAACCCCCCCCCAACCGGCATCCTGTTAGACCCAGTGCCGGCGTCGGGGCTATGGGGCTAATTTCTCTAATTGATTGTAAGTGCCGCGTGACAGCTCTCCTGATGTGGCTGACGCCAGCCCTCGTCGTGCTCGTGGGGGGGGCATCGATCCAGTCGGATCGATAATCACGTCTTTGCATTTAGCGGCGGCCGCGCGCGGCGCTAATGAAACGTGACGTCTGTTTGCATGTTTGGCTCGCTTGTGTGTTTTCGGCCGCGCCGTGGCAGCGGGTGGGTCGCAGTCATTTGTACTGATAAGGAGCGTAATGGAAACAGAGCAGGAGAGGAGTCCGCATATACGGAACGCCTCTCTCTCTTACGGAGGTTTATTGGTATCCACTGAACGCATGTATATTTTGCCACTGAAATATTAATATTACTACTACTGCTGCTACAAAATAATAATAATAATAATCAACATTAATAATGGTATCAACTTGCTTGCTTCCACGCGGGAATCCGCTCCTCCGTCGTCTCTGACCTCAGACCCGCGTAGCGGTCTAACGGGACGCCACATGCCATGTGAGGGGGAGGCCCTGGTGGGGTTAGGGTTACACCCTGGGAAGATGGGTAAGGAAAAAGCACTACTGCATCCTGTTGACGCTGTAACATGTCATCATCCCGGGGGGGTTATGGGTGCTAATGTGGATGTTCAGTATTGATCCATAGGACAGGATATTAGTTGGAGACGCTGGGATTACAGGCCGGGAAAGCAGGCTGCGTGCGGCTGTAATGCACGACTTTTACCGCGGTCCCCGTTGTTAGGGGATGGAGTATTTATGAGCGTGGCTCAGACGGCAGCCCCACTGACACTTTAACGAACGCGGGATCGACAGTCGTCACTGTGTGACTGCTGCTGCCCCCCTCAGGTCGCCTTCGATATTACCGGCCCGTCCTGGTGAAGGCCGGATAGCACCGTCCCGCTAATGAAGGCATTGTGATGCTGTCCCTTCCCATTGTCTGGCCCTCTGTGCCCCCCCGGCCCCACCCCCAAAGGAACATGTGACCGGCATGAGGGTACCTGTGACTGCGGGGCCGGGGGCTGTCTCCAGCTTTTCTCGATGTTGGACAAATTTGCATTTGAATTAATCAAAAGTAATGCGGTTTGAATTCACAACGGGCCAAACTGGGCCGGGGCTGTAAATCCACCGGCGCCGAAATGTCACCTTTTGTGGACCTGCGATATAATTTAATGGCAATTAACAGTAAACAATAGCGCGCGGCTTGCTTAATAAATCACAATCGTGGAGTGAGGCGGGGGGGTAACTTTCGGCGTGCTACCACGACTGCAAAGAGGAAAACCGCCAAGTGTAGGGGGGGCGTGGGGCACTGGGGGGGTGAGCGGGGCAGCGCATTAGAACACGTGTTTTAGCGTGGCGCTAATGAGGCTGCTGCCACGGCCTTGATGTCAGGTGAGGAGGGACTCCCCCGGGGGGGGTCCAGGCAGGCGTAGGCAGCCCCGGCCCGGCCCTTACGCAGCGCCACATCCAACCGGTGTCTGAACAAAGGCCGCCCCCCTCGACCCCCTCAGAAAGCTCCAGGCACACGCGCACGCTCTCACCCGCCTCGCCACCACCATCGCCAGCAACCTGACAGGAATTGTGGGTAAAAACGTCCCAGCTGAGAACTGCAGGCGAGATATGCAGAGTAAAAAGGAAACCTTCAGTCACTTCAGACGATTTAGAATAATAGCATCTTCTACTTTAAAGGCAGTGATCAAGCAAGATGCTTATATTGGCATTTAGACTACATTCAAAATGGCATTTAAATGCTTGCCTTTGCAGGCACTGAGCCAATGAGGGATTGGCAGTGATGATGCCGGCGAGAGGGCAGGCGAGGCGACCGCAGTGAGCCCGCGGCATTCCGGCCGTGCCGAGCTGCACCGTGTCGCCTTGGCGATGGCCGAGCAAAGCTTCTTGTTGGAAAGATGTCTTCCGGTTCTTCAAAAAGCGACCCAGCATAACTGCTCATCGCGAAGCTAAAATCTCGCTTCAGACGTGGGTCCGGTCTGACCGTGGAGCCCAGGCCGCGGCCCTCCATCATGAGCGGACAGGCGGAATAACGATACAGGCCGTGTCCAGGGGCTGGAGGGGGCGCTAATGAGTCTGTCAAAACGTGATCATAGCAGCGCTCTAGAAAACACTCTGAGGGTGCTGGAGACCCAGTTCACTGCGCACTGACCGCAACGCTGCGGAAACCAAAGCGTCAGGAAGCCCCGCGCTGCGGCATTTCTCCCAAAATCGGCACATGGCGCGTGGTTCTGGTGGCCTAAGCCGACCAGCGGATGGTCTCGGATTTACTCCTGACCATTTCCAATCCTGGAGCACAATGGTCTGGGGGGGGGGACCTCGTGAACCGAAATGACCCCCCCCAGAGAGTGTGAAGCTCCCCATGCCCCCCCCCCCCCGGTGGTGTTTGCACATTTGTGTGCAGATGCTGTGAGGGAGGGCCTTATTCGTTCGATAACAGACGCAGATTGGTAGCACAAATACATCAGGTGGCCGTTTCACTTATTTGTACTTGTCCTTTAGATTTGCGAAGGTAAGTTGCTATTTCCTTTTGTTTTTAGTTTAGGGACGGAGAAAAATGGCCTGGGAGTGTGCGGGGCAGCCCCAGAGGCACGCTTATGATAAACCTGCACGGTGCGGCCACCAAATAAATATATTGCTAATCTTTTAAAGAGATATTTTCTTTGTTTAATGAAAAAATCTACAGCCTTAGATAATCACGGCACACATCTCTGCGTATATTTCACTCTGATGTATGATGTCATCATCGGGACCATGCACAATGTATTATTCGCCTATATGACAAATAACCGGCAGAAAACTGGGGGGGGGGGGTGTGTGGAATACGTTTGGCCCCGGCCCGCTCGCCGACCCGTTTCGGGATCCGGCGGCCCACATCAGACTCATTAGAGCCCAAATAAAGGAGGGTAATCACAAAAGAAGGTGCGAGCGCTGGTACCTGGCGAGCCTCAGGCGGTCAGCACCTGGAAGCGGGGTCTGGAGGCCCGGCGTCTCGGCACAGCCCACTTTCGGCGCGGCGCTCGCCCGCGAGGACAGAAGATGGAGTGCGTGACGATATGATGCCGGGAAGAGTGATGACACCCGGGGCGGATTACCACATGGGGCCCAGGCCCAAACGCAGCGCCTCCTTCTTCATCCAGACAAGTGCGCTCGGCACCTCAAATCCTTATCTGCTACATGATGCATGAAAACGCGCTGTCTTGCTTTAGGACCACGCAGGACCCCTGACCCGCCCGGGGAACAGACACAAAGTGACCTCTACGCTCGCGTTCCCTTCTGTGGCTGAACAGATTCCATGAATTTTTATTAGTGTCTCTTTCTCGTCCGTTGACAAGCTCCCTACTTGTGGTTTGAGCCTGAAACAAACGGCTTGACATCCTTGGAATGAAGTTGTTGATATATATATATATATAGTAGTCGGGTCTGACCTCGGTTGTCTTTGGGAACAAGCAGAGACATTGTGTAAATATGGAGGCTCGCACTCTGCCACTCGTCCTTTAAACCTGCTCTAATGTTAAGATCCATCAGCAGCTGAGATAATTGGGGGCTGATCCCTTTCTTAAGGGATCCCTGTTTTTCTGTGGATCATCTGCATTCAATCAATCAGATGCTCCGAATTCCCCCCTAATCGTTTAATGTAATTAATCTTTAATGTATCCTCCAACTCACTATCTCAGCGTTGAGAAATAACTACTTTTTGACACAAAAACGTAACTTCATTTACCTGACAATCAGTGCTTTTCTCGTACCAGAGTAATTCATACAGTATCTATATATCTTAACTTCTTTCAATTCATTTAGTTGTGGGCCAAACAAGGATGTGAAATAAAATTTTACCTTAATTTAATTTTTCAAGATGTCTGTTGTCATGTGATAGTTTAGCCGTGGGATTTTTCCAGCGGAAAATAAAACCAGCTTAAAGATGGGCGTCTCAGTAGCTGTTAAAAGCCCTGCCTCACCTAGAGAGATTTATGAGGTAAGTCAGCGTGGCCGACACCCCCGCTGAGTGTCTCGCGAGCTGACCGTCCGGACAGACTCCAGCCCGACGCGGAGAGCGCGCTGTACCTTCTCCTTGCCGCTCTCATGTCTCCCTCATCCGGGTTCCAGCAGAAACGGGTGCGAATAAAACGCAGGTTTTTCTGTTAATATGCCTGCAGATACCATGAAAGTCACATCAGAACATAGTCTGAGAACTGATTGCTACCAGGTCCTAACATATAAATAGCAGCACAGTAATCCTAAGGCTGGTGCTGGCAGGTGACAGAGGTGAGGGGGATTCTTTTCTGGTGTTGGGGGCTGAGCCTCTGTTCTCCACACAGAAGACCTGGGTTCAAGCCTTGCCACGGCTAGCCTCTAGCAAAAACGTTCCAGCACTTAGATCTTTTTTGGAGTCATTAACACTGCACTTTGTCACAATCGGTCTGGCTTATTCCGCTGTGTAATAGTGTTAATCTGCATCAGCGGGGCTGTTGGCCTCTCCTATCTCCATGGCAAATATTATATGCATAAATATTAAATGGCAGTTGCGTGTTACTTCTAATGACTTCCGAACTCCTGCATATTTCAGCATTAATTCATTAAGGGCTAGACGTGGGGAGATCCACCGTGGCGGGTAAATCTCGCCAGTCTGATTGAGGTACTTACGTTTTATAGGGGCCATTTTTCAGCATTGCCCTTGTCAGCTCTCACAGTTATTAAATTGCTGAATCAAAAAAGACAGCGAAAGAAAGACGAAGGAGGTGATAAGTGAGCAGAGTGAATATGGGCCGGATGGAAATGGCGCCACCGCCTCCACTGACACGCTAATGCTAACACGCTAACACTAACCTTAACACGCTAACGCTAACCTAACACGCTAACGCTAATGCTAACTCTAACAAGCTAACGCTAACATGCTAACACTGATGCTAACCCTAACAGGCTAACGCTGACCTTAACTCCAATGCTAACCCTAACAGTCACATGGCCTGTTAAACACAGAGCTCAGATGTTATTATATACATCATGCTAAGGAGCCAGCTGATTGTCTCCTCACATGCTGATTGGTTTAAACTGAGAGGCGATGGTTAGCTTTTGAATGTGTTGAATATCTGCCATGAATCAGCCTGTTCCAACAGTTTTGCTACTGGGTCCTGTATGTGATATCTGATTGCCTGTGGCCATTGTTTACAGAAGTGCCCCCACCCCACATAATCAAACCATCCATCTATCCATCCATCCATCCATTTTCTGTAACTGCTTGTCCTACTCAGGGTCAGGGAGGGTCTGGAGTCCATCCTGGAGGCTACAGGTACAAGGCAGGGAACGAACCAGGGTGGGACTTCTAGCCATCCGCTCCCTTTAATTCATCCTATAATTCACTGATGATATTCAGCAGACTGGATGCCAGGACTTAAAAGCAACCAACTGAATAGGTAAGAATTTAGCAAATTATGTACACATTTTTCAAGCAATAGTGAGTAAATTTCAGATCCAAGTTCCATCCATCCATCCACTTATCCAGTGCAGGGCCACAGCGAGATCCTGCTTATGTATCTCTTTCGTGGACGTCCTCTGTATTCAGCACTGTTTGAAATCCTCTGTAACCTCTGTTCCATCCCATGTCCTTGAGAGAGCAGCATGTGCGGGATGTGCTAATGTAAGAGCTCTTCGGGGCCGGCCGGAAGGACATCGGTGCGAGAACATTTAAAGGGAAATCAGCTCTGAAATGCAAAGCCACTCCTAAATGGGCCCCGTCTGACACGGCAGTCGGGCGCAATTTCGTTAGACGTTTCTCACTTTGGGCTTGATCAAAGTAAGATGATAGTGGATCTAGAGTGAGGAGTCGGGCCTCCTCGGGCCCTGTCATCGGGACGTGGTGAGACGGGCCAGAGGAGAGCATCAGCAGTGACCTTAGCACTCAGAAATGCTTTATGCTTGAAATGGTACTGGTCACATAGAGCATGCACCCCTCGTGACCCATGGCTCTGAGCTGTCTCTCTGCAGGGCACTTTGATTAACTATCCTCCTGCTGATTGGCTCCATTATTCCTAATAGCCACTGACTGTTTTTCAACGCCTATCCAAACCTGAGAGTCACATTCCAGGACGGCGACTCCATTTCCCAGCATGGCCTAAGACTCAACATCTATCTTATGCTGTATTACTAATTATAAAACTTGTCTCATTATTATTTTGCATATTGGCTGCAGCAAAGCATCACGTCAGCTCGGCCCACTGAGGCCGACGGCTGCCGAGATCTTTTTTTACATTACATGTATGGGTCAGCTGGCCTGCGGGCCTATTATTTGTTGTGGGTGGGCCCCGGGAGTCAGGGGGCCCAAAGTGCAGACCCAGTGTCATCACAGGGGACTCCAACAAGCCACTCCACTGCCTCGTTCGGTCAGAGGCCTGGGCCCCGAAAACCCCCCAGTCCAGCCCCCGGAGGGCAGCACGGGCCCTCCCTCCAAGCCTGGGACGGGTTAACCTTTCGGGCTGCCCCGTGGGGGTGTTGACACAGACACGGTGTTGCTTACTGCTGCTGATTCGTGTAGGATAAATATGTCTCAGGTGGCATTTAATCCCTCATGAAACCAGTGTAGCTTGCAGTGTCAAATCAGAGGAGCTGATCATACGGGCTGGTGGGGGGTGGGGCTGGTGCCAGAGGAAAGGTTATGCGCGCAGGACCCGTTGTGGGAGGGGGGGACGCGGTCCACGTATTCCTGGGGACCTGGCGCCGGCTGCCTCCTGACAGGAGGATCGCACAGCGCCAAGATGCAGCATGTCACACTGTGTGCGTGTGTGTGTGTGTGTGTGTGGGGGGGTGTGCGCTTACCACCCGTCGACCAGCAAAGACGAGGGTTTGCCGGAAAATTGCCTGCACCTCAGACCTGGGAAACAATGTTACTTTCTTACAATTACGCCGTGTCTGAGACAATGCCTATTATCCTGATAGAAAGCCAACATGGGTGGGGGGGGGTTCAAATAGCACATTCCCTGAGGGGAGTGACACCCCCCCCCCCTCCCAACATGGACAACTTGGACCAGACAACAGTGACAACCAGACCCCCTCTTATTTTACATTGCAGCTGAGGTTGTCACATTATCATCGTAATAATGTGATTATTTTTAGGGATCTAAGCAGCGATAGCTGCTGGATCCCGATTGCTGTCATAATAATAATAATAATAATAATAATAATAATAATAATACTGGATAGCTTATATTTGATTTGTCTATTCCGCACAGTAAATTTATCTCTAGGACACTGGTAAAATACAAATTAGCAAAATTAGCTTGATTGGTGTTTTGAGCGGCATGTAGAGGCAGACAGGGGCAGATTGGTAGGCAGGCCGATTCCGGGCCCGGGTACCTTCAGCAAGGTCAAGGGCCCCCACAGCAAATCTCACATGTGAGCATTAAGGACCTGATACCATGCATATTGCGTGGACTTGTGACGTGCTATTTTTATACCTATTTTTATGTATGCAATCTCATTACGTTGGGAGTCATAATAAAAAAGAAACATTTGGTATAATCCTTAAAACAATTTTGAATTGTAATAGTTCATGATATTTGTAGTCAAACTATGTTGCTGAGTACTTAATGTAAGAAGCACATTTGTGGAAATTGCCAACGACTGCAGCGCATGATGGGCACGATATTTGGAGCAACTGCTGAAACTGACGTAGCAAGGCCCTAGGTGTGAATTTAGAGACTGGGGGGGGGGGCATAGTCCATTTTTGCCCCAGGGCCTAGTGTACACTTGTTCCGCCATAGAGGGCACACCTGCAGTTCCAGCGACATGGTACAGGCTGCCACCACTCACTGTGTCATGGAGATAATGGACAAGCTGTGCGGGCCGTACCAGCAGCAGTCAAAAGGGGACGCTCACTGTTCTGCTTACTCTCGTTTTCCCCGGGGGGGAGCGAATCATCGCTGCCAGGAACCAACTCTAACTCCCCCGTGGGTTACGAATATCTGGGGAATCGATATTCATTTAGACCTTTTGGGTACTCGCCACACTGGAAATACGCAGCTCGGAACTGGCACTTTAAATAAAACACTGACTGATAAAGAGCTGGATAAACATTGTTACGCGGACGGCTTCAAAAGATGAGCCCTTGACACAAATGCCTCTGTTGAAAGGGGGCTGCAAGGAGCCAATAATACCATGCGGGGCTCCTCTGAGTGGATTAGAGTCATTCAATTGGAGGGAAGAAGGGAAAATGTGCCACGAAATCCCCCTATTTTCAGTGTGTAATGGAAGCCTGTAATTTAAGATGGCAAATGTCTCTCTCCGACAGCATATCCCTGTTTCATCTTACGAATCCTGTCCTATTGGTCTGCTCCTCCACTCACTGCCACTCTCTCTCCCTGTCACACACGCAGACGGGCACACACACACACACGCGCGCACACACACCTCATGATGCGAACTATGCTCAAACCTCAACAGAAGCGATATCGCTTAGTGGCGAGGGGAAAGTTCTGTGGATCACTGGGGAGTCGGTGTTATTTTTTTAATTTAATTTCTTAATTTTTTATTATTTTTTTTTGCATTTGTGAAGCACCCTTCTAATCAGACATTGGCGGTTCATTATTAAATTCAGCAGGCAATACGTCTGACATGTGAGGGGGAAAAATTAGCAGCTGTCAACCTGTGATGAGTTAATTTCCTGACAGCCCCGGCTCTGAAAAGCCATTTGGAGGCTCAGAGACGTCTGATGAAAACCCGGTGCGGTATTATAATTGGAGAGGAGAAAAGGGCAGGGGAACGGGGTGAGGATGGGGGGGGGGGGGCAGATCGGTCCCTTCGCAAGTTTTTGTTTGGCTATAAAAATGTGGCAATCTCCCCTTTCAGTCAGAGCACGCATCACGCCGGCTTTCCTGTGTCTCTATACTTCCCTCTATTTCCGGCTCCATAAAGCCTGCATCTGAGGTGTCTGTTAGCTTTTAACGTTCTGTGCGTTAAGAGGTTAACTTGTGAGTTTTTCAGCATGCTTCTGAACTGAGAACGTCTTTAAAGACCCTGACGAGGGGGCGGTGTGTGGCCCGGTAGGTTAGGGCACCGTGACGGTGTAACCGCCACTCGCTCCGGGGACTGGCTGATCCGGCTTTCTTAGAAAGGAAAGTCGCTCTGGATAAAGCTGTCTGCTAAATTAATCAGATATAAATGACAGTGTTTGGCCCACTCTCCGGTTTATAGTGCACTGGGCTTGACCTGACCTGGAAGACTGGGCCCTGTTCCTTCTCCCAAGCAACGTAATCTTCATTTTTAATTTAATTTAATTACATTTTCTTAATAAAGGTGTTCACCCTAAAAAATGTTGGCCCGGTCTCTCCCAGTGATGTAGCTACACATTGTCTGCTTACCTTACACCTCCCCCAAATGTGCCCCCCGCCCACTGTTAGGTTTGTTCTGATGGCTAGGGTAAGCATGGGCCCGGCTGGCCCGTAGCACCAGTGTGGCGAAGCTCACCCACCTCAGGCCCGTCCCGCACTCACTAGCCGGGGCAGTGCAAAGAACAGGAATTTCACCTTCGGCATGGAAAGCCGGTAAGTGCTTTTCAATTAGCTGCACTGTAAGGGACAGCGCACGGGCCACCTAGGTGGGGAGAGCCGCATCTTCCAGGCCCCATGGGGGCGCTGTAACGCAAGCTGGCACCCCGCCAAAGGTACTCAGCCACCGCCAATCGGAAGCTGCTCGCAAGTTAGGACTGTCAGAGAAAAAGAAAAATCAGGCTCTCAGCTAACCACAGAGCTGGGCATTACATGAAAAAAACATTACTTCAGAAGAAGAAAGTCATTTAAAAGTTTTACTGGATGTTAATTTAGGTCCGGAGAGTAAAATCCAGTCTAGGATTTTGTTTCAACCAACCAGTGTCACAGTCACAGAGTGCTCAACTGGATGGTTGAAAGTAAATCTTGGTCTTGATTTTTACTTTCTGGACCAGAGCTATCCGACCAGAGCTACAGTATCCGACCAGGGCTATCCACACTGCTTTACGTGATCCCAAGATCACAGAACACACAGTCTTGAACCAGACGATTGACAACTGATCTTGTTCTCAGTATGGATATTAATATAGATGTATATAGATACAGTGGGATTGCCCCAGACCTAAACCCAAGGCAAAAGCATTTTTAAGAAAAAGCCATACATCTAATGTCCTTCAGTTCCCACACTCCTAGCCCAGTTTCTCAATACAACCCTCAGGCTTACACACCAGATTTTTCCAATCAGTTAATTATAAAGCCATTGATTACCAGACACCTGCATCACATGGGGGCTGGAAGGAAAACACGGACTGGTTTGGAGGGCTGAGGACCGGATTGGGAGCCACTGTGCAGACATATTTTAATCTATAAAACAAAACTGTATGACTCTCTTTGTGTACTGAATGACAAAATCTGTTAATTAATATGCAATTTGTTCTTATTGCACATATTTATATTATTTAGCATGCGTGAGATTAAAGTTTTCAGGCCTGACAGATATAAATATCCTTTTAAATGGCCATGAAAATACTTTCATAGCTAACGTGTGCTTTCAAGAGCCATATAAATATTGTGCTGTGTGTAGGTGTTACAATCAGATCTGCATTGCTGTATTTATGGAATGGAGTGACTTGCCAGAGGTGCAGAGTGGACTCTTGTAACTTGAAAGATGGGATTACATAACATGCTTGTGTTTTTAGTCCGGAAGCTTGCGAAGTTGCTCCTGATGAGTGATCTGGATGGTGTGTGTGTGTGTGTGGGGGGGGGGGGTTGAGAGATCCACAGCATGCTACTGGCCACCCCCACAAAGTCCATAACTGGTCCATAACTGCATCCCACATGTCAGGGGAAAGGCCATATAGGGGGCGATCATGAGCAACAGGTTTACATCCTGCCATGAGCTCATGATGCATGTCTGGGAGGCCATGTTTGGTTAGTAAGCAGATCGTGGGGGCAGCTGTAGCCACAGGGCTGCACCCTCTCCGTCTCGCCCCCTGCTGACCTCTTAGAGTACAGCGATACCCTGTGCCACCAAAGGGCGGCTAAGGGACATGTGAAGGAGCTCCCTCTAGAGGTGGACAGCAAATAGTGGTGTTTACGCTCCGTTTCAGAAAAGAGGCTTAATTGCTGCTTGAGTGTGTGAATCGCATTCGTACAGCTATCTGATACAGTGAGTATCTGTTTTGATCCGCAGTTCATTAAAATCAGTGGGCTATTTCCTTACAGTACCATTTAACCATTGAGAACATGTTATAAAAACATGTCACCCTGAATGTTATCTCATTTCTGCGTGAAAACACACTCACGCACAAATTAGCTGAGCTTAGCCGGGCAGCCGGCTCACTCCCTGCACGCGGAATCACTCCCCCGACCAAACGCGGTGTTTCCCCAACATCCCGCACGCCGGCACATTCGCGCGGTCCTCCGCGACTGAGGCAGCGCCCAACCTCATTAGCCGTTCGCTTGCCTTTTCCGTGCATCTGAAAATTGCCGGCAATTTCTCTGGTTTTGGTCTCTCCTTAATTTTTACCATGGGGGTGGGAGGGAGGTATTAATCCTGATATTTGTGTTGTTTTATTTGCAGATCCACTGGTCCTTTGACTGACCCTCACCTCTCTGAGATGGCGGTACTGTTAAGGCCCGGGCAGTAAGAGCCCTCGAGGGGCCGTCATGTCTGGGGCTCCTGGGGGCCCCGTTAATTTGAGCCTGTTAAGTACCCCACATCCCCCAGAAGCAGCTCTCCAGTGACCACCTAGTCCTCCTCTGGCAGATAGAGAATGCACATCTCCTGCTGTATCTGACACGGGGAGCATAAGCTCATAATAAGGCCCAGTCTGCCCCGCGTGGCGATGCGGACACCCATCGAGGCGCTAAACGGGCCCTGAGAGCCCCCCCCCCGGCTGAGGGAAAGGGGCCCGCGGACGGCGCTGAGCCGCCCCGCAGGAGTGATAAGAGCGAATAAGCTGTCAGCGGTGGATTTGTTGGGCCTTATTGTTCATATTTAGATGGAAGAACAATATGGCAGTGTCAGACTGCACAGTTCATAATCTGCTGATGCCGACCAAGTGTCAGTTTGATCCATGGGAGGAAGGCCACGATTGGCTGGAGCCTCCGAATCCTTAAGCAATCCCTGTAGGAATGTCAGAGGAAGTACAAATGGGACAGCGTCTGCCGGACTATAGATAGATACATACATAAAAGGGGAGTGGGGGGGGGGTGGGGACCGGACAAACAGAAGCAGAGGAGAAGAAAGGGAAGCTGGCGGCGGTGGGGGCTTGCATTTCAAAGGAGGCCGAATTAAAGCCCGGGGTTGGGAGTGGAGTTGGAGGGTTTTCAAGGGGCATGGATCAGGGTGCGGCGAGGAGCCGGTCGCTTTCTGAGCCTGACACCGGGGGGGGGGGGACACTGGCAGTCATTCTACCCGGGTCCATCCAGGCAGGAATGACGGGACGCATCTCTCGTCAGTTTGAGCGCGGCTTCATTCTCATGCTGCATGCCTCGCAGGACGCAGTGCAGACACCTCCCTCCTCAGACAGGCCCTTTTTTACTTACAGTAAAACCATCATTTAAAAGGCTAAATAGGGGAACGCACACACCTGCTGTAACGTGTGGGAAGAACACTGGAGGCGGATGTGAATGGCGCAGAGGCGGCGTGTCGGTGCGTGCCGGTCCGTGCCAGGGAGCCGCCTCGGTGTGCTCCTCTGCCCCGTACCACACCCCCCCACTGGCCACCCTGCCCCCACAGAACTTCCTGGTTTTGGCAGAGTGCCCCAAGTCGACTTGGGGGAGTTGCTGTGCTCTGCTCACCTCCCCCTCGGCATCTGTATGTTATGAGTATAATGTATACCGCCATGGACGCGCGTGCAGTTTCTCGGGAAATGGGCCCGTCGGCACGCGATGGTGTCCGTATCTCTGCATGTACGCGTGAGGCTGGCCTCAGCCTCGGGCTCGAAGACCACGCCCCCCCCACCAACAGCACCACCTTCTCCCCACGTTTCCTAAATCTGCACGCGTCATATGTTGTTGGGAAATGAGGAAAAAAGAAAGCCAACGGGCGAGTCCACCATCAACTGCTCGTCCTCATGAACCCACAGCCTGGGATGGTGTTGCCGGTCGGGACGGGCACAGCGAGGGCAGCCCCTGTCTCACGACCTCCAGAGACATGTGATAGGAAGCAGAGCTTGGTTTGGCGGACAAGGTGCAGCCGGAGTGATGCCTGGCACATGGTGTCTGGGAAACATGCTTGCCGGGCATCTGCATCTGTGACCGCCTAACTGTCAAGTGCTAGAGGTGAAGCTCCTTGGGAAGTGTTACCTGTGCGTTTTACATTTTATTTCTTTAGCAAAGCAATGTACGCTTTGAGAAAGCAATTGGAGGTTAAAGGCCTTGCTCAGGGGCCCAGTGGTGAAATCACTCTAATGACCCCGGGATTTAGAGTCCTAACCTATGCATGGCTATGCTTTGTGCAGATCTCACTCCTTGATTACACTTACCACCTCGCAATGGCCATGCATCTTCAGTGAGGCTGGCCACAATGTGGGGTAACCGTGTGTCTCTCTGTGAGAATAGGCAAAGCATCCCTCCCACCCCCATGTGGTGTGAGTGGCCAGCAGAGGCCCGCAGGTGGGGATGTAACCCTAGACCACGCTGGTGTCTCCCTCCCGGTTCCTGGGCCGCTGTCTGCGTGCCCCTTTCTCGGACGGCAAGGTCTCGTGCCGATTCCCGTTTTCCCAGCATGCCACCAAAACACACAGGGATTGTCTTCGCTAATTATCGACTGTCTCCTAAAAATTAATTACAGTTCTGTTCTTATTATATTTCAGGAGTTCGTATCGATCCGAGTCCGGCGTCCAAGCCGGGCTATGCGCTTCCTCCGATGAGAGAGGCCCCAGCTCACAGTGACCCGGCAGACGGACAGATGGAGGGAAGTATGATCCCTTTAATGCAGGAAGCTCTAGAATAAAGAAGCAGCCGCACATTTGTTAAGCAGTGACAGTGTTTTTTTCCCTTTTGTCCACAGACACATGGCATGCCAAAACCGGTACCGCCATCGGCACGGCTCCCTCGCCGCGCCATGTCAGGCCATCGGGCTGAGAAATTTACAGGCCGCTCGTCTCCGGGGCTCTCCCCCGCCCCACCGCACGCTGGACGCTGTTCCCGCCCCAGCTCCCGGGACATTAAAATATGCCGAGCATGTCGGGTCTCGATCCGCCCGCCGGCATGCACTGCCCCTCTAGCTAAATTCATTATGTCCTGCCCTTATCCCCGGGTGCTGGTAAACATCAGCAGCATTCTGGGTAATATATGGTCTATTACAGGACGCCGGACTGACCGCCTTATATTCTGAGCTTGGATGTGACGTCTCTGGTGAGCCACTCCAGCGAGCCGCCCGCGGGCCCTTTCTGCAGGATCGGCAAATGTGCACATCAGTTTCTGGCTCTTCAGAACCGGAAGCACGCTAAAGTTTGCGTGTTTGCTTAGCCGGTGCAAGCTTACACGCCTGCATCTGTGTGCCTCTGCATACATGCAGGTATCTGTGTATGTTCGTGCAGCTACATCTCAGCCAAACACTTAAACGTACTGCGCACTTTGTAGAAATTCAGCCCGGACTTCCACCAAACCCCAAACTCCAGGTGCCGTTCCAAATGGCAACACTTTAATCGGTCCCCTAGATAGCCATTGGGAGACGGTTACCATCTCTTTCCCCTCTAGAAACCCACCTGTGGGGGGGGGGGGGGCTGAGGTCACCCTGTGGGGTGCACAGGCCACAAACCCCGGCAGGGAACCAACCCACAGGGGCGGGATGCGGCCGGAGACGCAGGTGGGACGAGCAGAAGAGTGAGATTTTCACACCAGCAATTTAGCTCTCTGCAAGGTGCATCTCCGTATAATGAGGTGTTAATTTCCTGGTGAACTGCGAGTTTTCCAGGCTACGCAGCTGTAAGATGGAAAAACAGTGGAACAAACATTGAACCTGTCCGATTTCATGACAAAGCCGATGTTCTTCCATGGAAGAGCAGCAAACTGCTTACTCTTCCAGAGATTCCCAAACGATCCCAAATGCCATTTTCCCCCACAGTTCCCAGCGCTCAGATTGACAGGCAAGAGGCACCCGTTCCTTGCTTTCTGTCTTCCGAATGTGTCGCTGCCTAGTTAAAGGTGGGTTATTTGTAGTGGGCTGGTTAGTACACACAGTATCTCTTTCATCTCCGCCTGTAACTTATACTAAGCCGACGGTAACACTAAACCACGATTTGCTGCCGCGGAGCATACAGTCAGGCAGGCCGTCACCGTAAGTGGGGGATTTGAGGAATGATGTCGCGATTATCATTCCGAAATGTCCGGCCAATGTTTGAGGAAGCGGAGTCGCGGAGAGGAAAACGTCCCTACTTTAAAAGCGGTCCTATTTCCTCGAGTTTCTGTCTCTCTCTACTTCCTAATCATCATTTTGGAAATTTTCCTATCCGCATTTCATTGCCTGTATTGTCAACACGTGATGGGAATAAAACGACTGTTCCCCGATGCCCACCCTAACTATATCGGCCACAACGTGGCGGTTCACAGGGTAGCGCCCCCCCCCATGCGTAATGATTATTATATATAATCTGAGGAACATAAGAAACACTGGCTCGCAGGCTCTCACGCTGACAATCGGAGCCCTATTGTATATTCTGAGCATTGCTGTCCCAGGGCTAATTATTTTTGTCCCACACGTTTCTTCACACGGCTTTTTCCTTTTGTGTGCCTAGTGGCTCATTCACCGGGAGTGCCGTCTCACCTCCGTCTACTGGATGGGCCTGCCTTGTTGTTTTTTTTATTTCCCCCTCTTCCTGGTGCAGGTGAAAGAGGGACGTAATAAGGAGCTTCTCGGCTCCACCTCTGGGAACTTGTTTAAGTGGCCTTAAGTAAGATAATAGGCGGCGGGAGTGGGGAATGAGGGGTCTTCGTCTCCCCGCATTACCGGCGTCCCCGTCCGAGTGGCAGCGTCTGTGAAGATGCCTTTCCGTCTGTAATGAGGCCGCATCGCCCCCCCCATATCAGCCTAATTAATCCCGTATTTCTGTGGCGTATAATTACAGAGTCAGCCCGGCTTTTCGGAGGAGGAGTGGCGACTCCCCCTCCGTCCTCCGTCTCGCTATCCTCCCTTCTCTCCCACAATTTATTACGTCGGCAACCAGACACAACTGAAACCTCCCGGTATAGACCTATCTGTCATCTCAACATTATCAGTAAAATACGCCGTCTTCCATATTGTGCTACAAGGGCTCCAGCAAATTGCTATTTTTATGGGACATGATAAAGGAAATGCAACCTTATGTTCACATTTTTTACTGTCTGATGTGGGGGGGGGGGGTGGGGTGGAAAAAAATGTAACATCTTGCCAGCGGAGACCCGTTTGTACGCGAGCGTGCGCGTCGCGCGGATGCCGCGGTTTCCGTGCTTCTCCCCCTATAACGCGCCACATGAATCAGTTTGGGAGGGGAGACGCCTCGTCCGGCATGTTAAATCGTTACGGTCGCCTCTCCTCGCAAAACGTGCGCGAGCCGAACCCCGGTCAGTGTAAGTGTGAAACAAATAATTATTCATCTGTAGCTATATTAAGTTGTAGTCGTTCGGAGGGTGCGAGTAAAGGCGTTTGTGCGCGCCTGTCCAGATGGAGTCTGAGAGTCCTCTGCCGGCGTGAGCGGCGTCCATCTGAACGTTTGCGTCACGCTCCATCGCGGCCCCCAGTCTATTTTCAGGCACCCGAGAGTCTCTCTTCAACAGAAAAGGCAGCAACTGTGGGAATTAATGAGCAGAAGCCCTCAGATAAGGATTATGTAAGTCGCATTTACATTTTTTTACATTCATCATGAAGATGGCCATTCATGAACGGTTTTATCAAGATGGCACGCGCATAACGGATAGCGTTATCAGGACGTCGGGGAAGTTCTGGAAAACGGAACCATTCAGCAAATACACCCAGATTAAAAGGGAGTAATTTTAATACCTGTTTCTAGAAATAAACAGCCCACTGAAAATGGCTGGTTGGCAAAAATAATGGCATCACACTAACGCTTGAGTTTATTAAGTAAATATTTCATTTAAATGTATTATAGATGAGCATAAGAAAAAGCCCTTTTGTCCCACTAAATTCACCTCTTGAACAAATAAAGTCATACAAGTAGACACCGATACAAATTCCATATATAGGCATGCATATGCCATATATAGGCACGCAGCAGCCATATGTAGGTAAACACAAGCCATATATGGGCGCAGAGTCCTGTAGGCAGCCAGAGGCTGATAAAAGCCTCAGCTTGAGCAGATAGCACTCGGAAAGGACATCTAAAGGAACAACAGGGTTTGAAAAAAAAGAGGAATAAAAAAAAAAAAGAATGACAAGCGTACGAGTCCGGAAAGTGCGCCGGCTTCTTCTCCATGTGGTTCTGGCACGGCATCTCGGCGTCTCGCTCACTCCCGCTCACCCGCGAGTCTCCTCGCGGGCTGACAGGTACCACAGACCCAAACTGACAGGCCCTCAAACTCCAGTGAAGAAACCGAGCATTAATTAAGTCATCGCTGGACTCTAATTTCCTTGAGAAGTAAAAAATTCTCACACAAGAAAAGGTTACTGAGACCTTTTCTGTGTCAAAATTACCATGCGTCATGAATATTAATGCCCTTAATGAAGACAACCTTTGCTTCATCATGAATGTTGTGGAGCAGGTGCCAAGCTGATAGACTCACTCTGGATTCCCAGACCCCCCCGACCCCCCCCCGACCCGATGAAAATAGGTATGCAGAGATTTACTCATTCAAATCAGCATTGCCCCTTGGATTGCGCCCCTGTTGTTTTTTGCCTTTCATTCGCCGCCGAAGTGCGCACCCTCTCCTGTTTAGACTTCCAACTTGCTGACTGACACAGTTTTAGAACTGCCTTTGGAGAGAGTATACCTGATTATGTAGGTTGTCAGAAGAGGCTGTTTCCTTCAGGAGGATATGCTAATTCTCTGACATTCAGCTTATTAATAGAAAGCTGTCCACAATACAGGTGACTTGTCCGGGGCACAGCTTATGACAAACGCTGAATTTAGGCTCCCCGGGGTAACTGAAGAGCTCTGAAAGATCTTCTCAGCTCATTAAATATGAGGAGTGTCGTGCATCTCGGAGGAAAAAAAAAAATAATGAATTAAACGGCCCCTGTATAGATCAAGGTCGAGCGTCTGGTCTTGAAAGAAAAAGCGACGGATTTTTTGCGATTCGGAAAACGGTAACCGATTCCATTGCCCGTCGATCGCGACGTGGAGGCCGAATGTGACATTTATCACTCTGAAACCGAATGCCTGCACGTTTATATGGATTACATTTCCAAAGGTTAGTGACACAATGGAGATGTTGCGAGTAGCTCTGAAACAAAAGGGGAATGATAAGACGCGGAGGTGTTTGCGGCCACGGTGCTGGAGAATCCGCGCAAAATGTCACGCGCCATCTCCCTCTGACACTGCGTCCCTCCCCTGCCGCTCCCCATTGTTTTTCCCGCTTAATTGAGATGCAAAAACATCGCCGCGACTAATTTCTGAGCCGCGGAGGCGCGTGTTCATTCCCGCTTAACACAAATTGTTACATCAACAGAAAACAAGACGTGTGCGAGCACGTCTCCGTCGGGCGCGCCGGATTCGCTCCGGAAGCGAGTCCGCCGCGGGGAAACCCGCGGCATCCACGCGGCACCTTTTGGCG
Source organism: Petrocephalus schoutedeni (assembly GCA_026780765.1). NCBI lineage: Eukaryota > Metazoa > Chordata > Actinopteri > Osteoglossiformes > Mormyridae > Petrocephalus > Petrocephalus schoutedeni. The sequence continues at coordinate 7,922,818 of JAODKL010000047.1, forward strand.
GGAAGGGAAGGAGGGGCTTTCCCGCCACGGTGGTGCGCTCCACTGCATTCCCGCGCAGTGCCTGGCGCAGTACTCCAGGAGGGATCGGCCTTTGGTTACCGCGGCTGCTCAGAGTGACGGGCGCCGCCGGTGGCCCACGCGCCGTGGCACGCGGTGACATCTGCAGTGACCTCTCCCGAGGGGACCGCTGTCTCCTTTCAATCTGCGATGATGGGACCACCACAGTTCCTGGGATCGCCGGCTGCCATCGGACCCCAGGCTACAGGACGGCCCCATTGTCTGTGCCGATAGCATCCGATTTGCGTGCTACCTAAGGAGAGGCTGTCAGACAACAGGCAGGTTCGTCCTCTGGCTGGAAAGCACCAGAAAGAAGGCGGCTTATTGCCATCTTCCCTCCATGCAGATCCGCAAGCGGGGCTGTGGAACGTGGAGGAGAACACGTCACTCCCACACAAAACGCACCGAAGAAGAAAAGACCTCACTTCTGCTCTGAAAGCAGGCGATGATGACCCGACACAGCTCCGAGGAGCTCGGCACCGATTCGGCTGCCATACAAATCGCTCAAATTAAGGCCAAAACGAGGGACCGCAAAAATGCTAATGCGCACGGAGCCCAAATAAACGAGGCGGTTTGCACACAGGCCTTTGCACGCATCCCTTCCTCTACCCCCTATTAAAAACAATATTTGTCTGCTTTGCTTCGAGCCGCAGCCGCAAACGCCTTCACAACCCTTGCCCAGAAGAGATTTATCTACACAAGACAAAAGGCTTTTTCCCCATCCCACCCCCTTTTCTCAACTGCCTCCCCGCCGTCATACTCCTCTCATTAATTCCAACCTGTCATACAGGCCGCTGCAGTATCTCACCGGAAGGTGACAGCTTTCCAATGACTGACAAAGGCTCTTTAGGTGATACAGAAGATCTTTTGCCGAGCGAGTTTTGTAAAGTGCCCCTCAAATGTCACTTTTTAACTCCATACTTTAAACCCATAGAGGCGGTCGGGGGTGGTTCTTTATTTCGAGTGCTGACCTGGCTTAAGCGCAGACGACTTTCGCCATTTGTTTGTCAGTCTATATGCGCTCATTACCCGGTTCATTGTACCTCCGTCTTGCCGGTGAATTCTTTTCACTTATTAGAAGTTTACACGCCGGGACGCGAATGTGGGCCCTACCGTAGTGAAATAGCAGGGTGTGTCTATGTCAGGCAAAGAACAGCACACATAAAAATATAGGAATGATGTGAGAAACTAAATGCAAGAATGAATGTTTTCGAACACAGTATATATGTGCATATGGGCTTTATTAAAGTACCGGCTGTACGTTCCACGGGTTGACAGGAGGGTACCGGCACAGGGCTTCACTTGTGGGGAAAGAGGGAATGAATGAATACAAAGTCAGCTTTAAGTGATTTACTGCAAACTCAGCTTCCTTGTACAGCAAAAAATATCTCTTAATGTAGGCCCACTGTCATTATGAGCTACAACCAGCAATTCATGGTGAAAGACTTCATGCTTAGAGAATGGAGAGCCTGGCTGAGGTTGGGCCTCTGCGGCTTTCACACTATGATCTTCAGTTCAGACAACTCTCAGTCATTATTATAGCCACGAGGATGGAGTGATGTGATGGAGAGGTGGACAGCTAGCCCTGGGTAGTAGCTCCCCTGGAAGATCTCTTCTGATTGATTCCTTTTTCAGCATGATTAGATGTGTGACTTCTGCCAATTTTTTTTTTTCTCAGTTACTGACTGATTCAAAAAAATTAAACATCACACGTCTTCTTCCTGTCATGTGCCTGTCAGCTTTTTCAAAGCGATACCCTCCTTTGCTAAGTCCAGACTCTAAGCCCAGGGCGAACTAGGCCGTCCTCACCAGGTCTCTGGGGACATGCAGATCATCTGATCCTTAGTGCCTTATGTCGAGACCAGCCTATTCTTGCCCTAAAACTCGAAACCCTTGGCAACAGAGTTTCCAGTGCGCCCACCAAAGACCAGATCGCAGAGGATGACATGATGAGGTCGGGCATCCAGTCACTTTCATGTGATTGGCTTGGAGTCATATGATGATTAACAACCTTCTTTCTCTTCGGCATAATGGTGCCAGAGCAATGGCACCTTACCGTTAACTTTGGCCGGGAGTAATTAACGTAGCAATCGTGCGATGCCCCGGTTCATCGGGTGACAACGAGGTTTGCAAAGGATGTCTGGCAAAAGAGCTCCACCATTTAGCAAACATCAGATAGGCTGGGTGGACCTACAGTGGATAGCAAACTGTTTGCATGTCGTCTCGAATAGTAATGAGCTGTTACATGTTTGCGTTCGAGAAGCAGGACAAAAATAATTGGCCTTTCGCTTAATTTTCTGTGATTAAAAAAAGAAGAAGCTGCATTTGAAATGTCCATACATTTAATAAATAATGCATTATTCTCTAACCGCAGGAGGGCAGATGAAACGTCATAAATAAGCTTCAAAGACAACCATAATTTGTGTCACACCTCAAGATAAAGGCTCCTTCTTTAAGGCTATTTTCGCTAGTTGTGACTTTGTTCTAGTCGTCACAGTATATAATCACAGGCAATTGTATGTATGCATTTATCTAATTAACGCGTGACACATACTGAGAGTCGAATGAAAGTCACTGTTGGATATCTCTGATGAGACTACGAACAAAGCCGGCTTGCAGCACACACTGTTTGACTGAAAATACATTTTTAACGCAATTTTACTTTTGTTTGTACAGAAATCACTGTAATTTACCCATTTATTGTTGGAAATAGAGCAATATCCCCTTTTTTGATCCTTGTCAGGCAGGCTGTAGCAATGGGCCGGCTGGTACCACTCAAAAAACACGTTAACTGGAACAAATCTCGGTTTATCACCATAAGATTAACCCCAAAAAAGCATGTAACGGAAAGTTCATTTAACACGTTTTCTATACTGAGTCAAACAGTTATGCATGGATGTCATTTAAAAAGATTTTTTAATTGTTACAAATGAGCAGTTTAGCTATGCAACAATAATTTTATGAACAAAAATATTGCAAGTATTGTAATTATAATTGCGTTGTAATGGTAAGTTAGAGAAGCCATAAGGTATCTCTGTCCCCGTCTTTCTCTGCAGTAATAACAGATGGAATTTCCCTCTGGGTTCAATAAAGTTTCCTCAATTCTTATTCTGACTCTACTTAGCGGTTTGACCTTACATATTTGTGAGGCATTTTATATTGACATGGAAGCACAAAAGGTACTAATAGTTTAGCTACTGTATTTAGGCTGCTTACTCTTTTAAAAGCCTCTAAGATGAAGTAGTTAGCAGAACGACGGACTGGGGTTCCGCTCGCTCGTGGCGTCTCCTTTCAGCGCGAGGCCGACTCCTTTGAGACGCAGATGACCCGCGAACAGGGAGCTCTTTTTGCAGTCAAACAAAAGGACTCGAAATAAGTGGCAGGTCCCCAGTACACTGTGTCTGATACTGTTAGCCCACATAAGAGGTAGAGCAGTGAAATGCGGCAACCGTGTCACAAGAACAGAGTAACAATGGCAAGCCAATGGAAAAATAAATAAATACATCTTTTTTTGGTTAAGAGATGTACATTATGTTTTCAGGCTTCCTGTTGACCATTCTGCCCTGATCACTCTCATTAAAAAGGTGTTTTTACCCTCAGACCTGGCACCGTACCATGTGAAAATGGCGGTATTGTGGCTGCAGCAATCATAACAGCATTCAAAATCTCTTAGATCACGCACATGGCACATGCCCAAACATGCCGGTTAGCATGTAGGAGCAGATGTACCTTTTAAAGCGGCCATTAAGTGCATGTCAATCTAATTTTGCTTTTGGTTTGTGGGGGTTCAGACACAGATCCGCCAGCGCTAAGCCTGTGCTTCCACATTCTGGACACACTCTGACCAGCATATACGGTCCCACAGGTTAGGCCCCGAAGCTTCTTCTGCGAATTCACTGTCCCGCCTTCACTCTCATTTCACTCTTCAGGTATACACTCCACCTTCCTGACTTTCTGACAGATCATATGACTTTGTTCACAGTTCAGCTCTCCACACCTACACATGCCTCAGTATTTTCTGGTCAGCTGGGATGGTTATTAGGTTATTTTCCAGCAGACGTCCAAGTACACCTCAATAAAATCTTCAGGTCACTTTTCGCTGGAAGCTTCATACACAATTTATCATTTCAGGTAGAAAATCAGACATATGGAGATCAGGTCAGCATACCTCTAGATCTAGGCGAGCTGTTTAGTGTATACATTACTGCAGCACTGAACACATGATGTGCAGTTGATCTATGCCAGGCACTATGGTCCCTTGGCTGTACTTATCCAATATCCTCCCCACCATCGCAGGCTAAGAGAAACTACATAACCATTGGTTCTACAAACCTGCTATCATCTATCTGTCTATCTCCCATGGCAGGGTACACATTTTCTTGGTTGCAAAACAACTTTGAGGCCTTGTATCAATTAACGAGTATTCCATGCTACCCCACTTTAAAACAGGTATTCTGTCTCATATACCTGTTACCATAAAACAATTTTGGGGCAGTTACATTTATGGTACAATCACAATCTAGTACTGTATATGGGAGGAGAGGGGATTGGGAAATGGTGTCTAACAATAGTATAGGGGCATTATGAATATTTAGTCTTGCCCTTCGGCTTTATCAATGCCCCTGCCAGGATATGTGCTTTTGTAAATGATGTGGTAAGGTCCAGGTTAGTGGAGCTAGATGGCCTCTTCGTCTTTTTACTGTCTGAATAAAGCTTTGCCAAACACATTTTCTATGGGCTTTTACAGTCATCTAGAGAATAAATTGCATGCGCACTCTGTAATCATATCCGTACTCCTTAACTCCTTAATCAGCTTTGCTACCCGGCTTGTTCCTTTCCAGTGGGTCTCGGGCTACTAACCAGTTATGTTTCCCACAGACTTTCCTCTAGCAGGTCATGAGTGGATGCATTGTAGTAAACAAGTCTGTCCACACACTCTGGAACCCTCAAACCCTTTAACAGAATAAAATTGCTTGCCTTTGCCAGTCAGATTCCCTGTTCTGCCCTGGGCAATGAGTCTCGTAAATTAGCACTGAAATATATAGGAATGGTCTCGTATAGCTGGCTATTATTAGCTTGGTACCGCACTGTCTTGCCCTGCCAGCCTCGTTATCATATTTCTCCTGCGTCTTTTCTTCTCTTATTTAAGCCAGAACCTGTCAGTCTTGTAGCCTCCCTTGTGATGCCTTCTCCACCCCTGGATTCTCCCAGGGCTCACAAGGGTCTCCAGTAATCACTTGACTGATTGTGTTATGGACTAAAAGTCAAGTAATGGATTCTGGATTGGGATCTAATAGATTCCATCCTGATATGGGAGGTCTGTCAGACTGAGCTTGACAAGACCGGCCCTTGACTGCCACCTTCCAAGGGCCACACGGAGGGCACCTCCACTGCACATGGGCAACTGCCCTCGAGCAGGTGTTGCTGGTAAAGATTACACCAAACAGTAGAGAGTGAAGACCCAGAACAAATGTAATAAAGTATCTATCTATCTATCTATCTAACAGTATTTCCCAGTCCAGTCCTCAGGGACCCCCAGACAGTCCATATTTTTGCTTTCTCTCGGGTCCCACTATATCCACACCAGATATTCGGTGTTCCTGATTGGCTGTGAGCTTGGAAAGAGCTAAAATGTGGAATCTCTGGGGGTCCCTGGGGACTGGGTCAGGGTTCCTTGATTTAGAAGGCCATATCATTATGCACTTGTGGACACTTTAACGTATGAACAGAAATACATCTTGTTGCCTTATATGCTTCGGGCAGTGAAGGCATTGCCATCTCATTATATCTCAGTTCTGACCACTGTCTTTCATCCAGTGGGGCTCCAGTGATGGGGACAGACAGGCAGTCCAGGTAGAAAAGCTGGAACAGAGAGACTCAGGATCAGCCATGTTTGGCCAGACAACAAAAGCTACCCAGGTGTCTGGGTCATAATAGAATAATAATAATGATCCTAAAACCTGGTCCAGGACAAGCCATAGGAAGATAGACGGATATTAATCACGTGTAGTAGTTTTTAAAACAAAAAACACTTTTATGTGCAGTTACAGTTTTTGTTTAATTTTGCAGGTAGATATTTCACAGAAAGTATTTGGAAAAAAAGAACTTGGAATGTGAGAGAAGATGAGAAGATCCAGAGAAAGCCAGCTACATCACAAGGAGAACACATGCAGCTACGGGCACAATCAGACTTGCAGCAGTAACGATGTGAAGCCCGCTGGTGCTACCTAAGCTACCTGGTCTAGTGTAATGAGTAGTTTTAGCGTTAGCATTTTAGCGCTAATCAGGGTGTGCATAGGGTAGTGTTAGGAGCCCAGCCTCGGGGTTCCTCTGAGGTTGTGTTGTGGGGGCGGGGATTGTCTTTGATGCAAAACTGAGGAATCATTATGGAGTCATTAAATTAGGCACAGGACAAGAACAAACACAGCACCTAACCCCC
>JAODKL010000047.1:7929413-7944416 GCA_026780765.1 Petrocephalus schoutedeni
CACAGGACAAGAACAAACCCAGCACCTCCCCCCCCCCCCCCACCCCCAGCACCACCAAAATCATCACCCTCTCGCAGCCTTCAGAACAGGCAGGGAGCCACGCATTTCACAAGCTGTTATTCTCAGGCCCACCATGCAGAGGTGGACAAAAAAGGCATTTAATCGGAGTGCAAGATATTGGCTAAAATATATCATGTTGGGTTCACACAAAGCAGAAAGGTATTATGTAATCTAGTGCGGTCACTTCAAAGGTTCAGTGTGCATTAAAAAATGAATATTCACCACCCCCTCCTTTATGGGATCATAAAAATTATATTGTTGTACTTAAATTTTTTAATAAAGTGACATGGTACTTTTATTAAGACTGGCATATGTTAATAATATAGTAAGCGGCAGTGGGTGTCGAAGCCCAAATATGTCTATTTCTCAGCCTTGGGTACCGATGCTTCCGAAAGGTCAATAGTATTTTTATAATAAGAATCTAATGGTCTTGCATTTCTTTGGGGAGCGTATTTAAATCCTTAAATAAATCTGGTCAGAAAAAACAAGATAAAGGCGCAAAATGAAATCCACCGTATTCCCTGCTTTCAATAGGAGCTTTAGAAGTACGAAGCGGAACAGTCTTTTTTTTCTTTTTTCCAGCGGCTGAACAATTTAACCTATAAAGTTACACAGACACTGATCTTTTCAGCAGCCGCGTCTATGAAATGTCTGTCGGCCATGTAGGCAGGGAATAACGTCACTCCGTACTGTGATTAAAGAGTCACGGTGACACAATGCTGTTTACAGTCAGGATAATTAACGTCTTGCAGAGTATGACTGAATGCGTGTGTGCCCTACGATTGGCTGATTGGCTGGCGTCCCGTCTGTGTATGCATGTATGTATGTGCCCTACGATTGGCTAATTGGCTGGCGTCCCATCTGTGTATGCATGTATATATGTGCCCTACGATTGGCTGATTGGCTGGTGTCCCGTCTGTGTATGCATGTATGTATGTGCGCTACGATTGGCTGATTGGCTGGCGTCCCGCCTGTGTATGCATGTATGTATGTGCCCTACGATTGGCTGGTGTCCCGCCTAGGGTCTACCTCAGCCTTGTGCCCTGTGCAGCCTGGATTAGACTGCAGGTGACCCTGAAAAATTGCATGGGTCCATAAAGACAGACAAATCTACATATATGCTTTGCATTCAGTCAATGAATTATGCTTTTTGTTTAGTTCTTAGTGCTGTTGTTTAAAAGATGATTATTAAAATGATTAAAAACAAAATATCTGAGGCTTTCATCGGATCTCTCTGATGGACCGTTCTTGTAATGCTGCGTGACTGGGCCGCGAGCTACTCAGGGGACGGACTGGAGGCCTGCAGTACCGTGAGGGGGGGGGGCTCGGGGGCTGCAGAGAGTCCCGGCTGGCGAGGCCAAGCACTACAGAATGTCAGAGATGATGCTGTCTTTTCTCCTTTTAATCCTCCCCCTGCTCACTTCTGTATATTCCACCCCTGTGTCAGAGTCCACACTCTGCTGTTGACACGGGGCCGAGGTGGGATACGCCCAACACTAAGACCGCGGCCCCACGCATGGCTGACCGCAAATTACAGAGGAGATCGGATCTGAGTGAGGATGGAGTGGACTTTGAAAGTAGCATTCAGGTCATCGGAGCCTGTGTTAACTTTCCATCTGAACTTGTAATTGTGAAGATTACAAGGGCCCGGCGGAAGCGATTCGGAAAGACGCGGCGTGAGCATTGCAGGGCCGGGGAACAGCAATCACAGCTCGGTCAGCAAATCACTTTAGAGCCTACATGCAGTCAGTCGTCTGGGGCCACAGAAACCTGGTGCTGTTTCGCTAAGCCTCAGGTGCCTGGGTCATTTGTATTTTTATGGCTGAGTTCATTTATATACATATGATTTTACCACTGTTTTATATTTATCATTTATAGTATATATGTTATATATAATTGTATTCACTTTCTCTATTTAAGTTGTAAATCGGCAAAGAACAGTGGAACATAGATGTCTGACAGGCTGCGGAAAATCAGAAACTGCCATAATGTGCGTGTTTTCATCGGACAGACACACAGTACTGCGTGTTACGGAAGAAAAGTTCATTGTTCTTTTTAATAGGCATTAAGCAGCTTATATGTATGTACTTTTGTTTGCTCCCACTCTTGTGTTATTTGGCCAATAAACGCATAATATTTGCGAGAGAAGCGCCCCGGGCGCTTGACGGTAACCGGGAGCGATTAGCGCCTTAGGGTGACAGAAGGTGCTGTGATGCTGATATTGAGCCCCGAGCGAAATGCCGAGGGCCGCCGGGTGCCAAAGAGGAGGCTCCCACCGCCCACGGGCGCCACGCTCAGGCAGCCCTGGCGACGTCTCTGGGGGTGGGGGCCGAAAACAACAATAGGAGAGAGAGCAGCGTCTTTATGGGGCGTACTGACTTTGGCGCGGAATTTCACGGCCTTTCGGTTAAGTTGCTTGGGCCAGTTAGACCAAAGCAGGTTTATGTCTTAACTACCAAAGAAGTGTTTCACGCTAAATAAAAATTTATTTTAAAAATCTGAGCCGCGGGAAATACTTTATTTACTTTATTTATTGTGCCCTTCCGTAAGCCAATATCCTGGGCTATTTATAAACTTTGCCGGCCCTACATATGAAGAAGATTCAACATTTGTCCAAATCTTTTCAGTTGTTATATATAACAGAGATATGTTGAAATACGAAATCTACCGTGGGCATCGCGGCTTACTTCTTACTGGTAGGCAGGCTCTGCTTATTAAGTAATGTTACCATATGGAGGGGAGGCCTGGACGATAAGGGAAACAGGAAGCAGAGACACAGATTTCCGAAGGCATCCTCAGCATATTTTCCGCTGTTGTTTTTTGTTTGCTTTGTCCGATTTCTTCCCGCCACCTTCCCCTCGCGACCTTGCCAATCACACGGAGCCGCCGACTTCCTGTACCGCTGCGTGTACCGGGGGGGGGGGGGGGGCCAACAAAATAAATATATAAGCCGCGAGATCAAATAAAATAAACAAATAACCTGACAGGAGAATAAGGATAAGTCGGCAAACAAGGTGGCCCCTCCGGCGGGCTGATGCGGGAAGAACGAATAATTTCAGATACATTTATTCAAAAAGCGGCGTGCGTTTATGTCGCCGAGGCGACGCGCGGCCTCCACTGCCAAAGAAGTGTCACGGTGTCGTGACAACTTTAGCGACTGCGGCGTGAGATGTGACCCCAGCCAGAGAGGGGGCTGCGCCTCGCTCCCCCCCCCCGCCCCCCATTCCTGACAGATGTCACATAGCCCCCTCCATGGGCGCCGTATGGCTCATGCTCACCTTTCCCGGTCTCGTGCGGTGAGGGCCCAAGCAGCCTGGCATCCACAAGCTCCCGATAGCGCCTGGTCACTCTCCCCTTGTCCTCGACATCGTGGCGAGAGGGTGTAGGAAATTTATGGGATATCGGGGAGGGCGGAGGGATCTGCGGCCAAACTGACCGTGTGTGTGTTTTGTCAAGCAGTCGCAGACTGACGAACGGTATATAATCTCGGTTTATAATCTCTCCTGAAAGGCACGGTTAGCGGAGGTTAAATATGAGGGCAGTGAGCAGCTCAGCGGGCTAAGTCTCTGTACCTGTGATCGAAACGTCACCGGTTTGAGCCTCGGCAGAACAGCCAAATGTCCCCGGGCCCTTGAGCAAGGCTCGTAGCCCCCACGTTGGCTGACCCTGTGCTGTGACCCCCCCCCCATGCTATGGAGTGCAAGATGGTTAGGCGAAGAGAATGATTCTAATAGCAAATACAGCCACTCCCCTGGTTACAAGGGTCCAAGTTCTGATATTTCAGTTTTACGATGGGTATTCCCATCAATTCTCTCTCGAACCGTCCAAACATCATATTCATTCAAATAAATTACATGAGATATTCAACACTTTATTACAAAATAGGCTTTTGTGTTAATGATTTTGCCCGGGATGTAGGCAAATGTAAGTACTTTAGGCATGTTCAAAGTTGGCCAGGCTAGGCTATGATGTTTGTTAGGTTAGGTGTAATGTATTGAAATGCATTTTTGCCTTACAATGTTTTTTCGGTTTACGATGCGGTTATCGGACCTGGGAGAGCAGCTGTAAATGGATTTATCTTATTCTCAGTTAATATTTGTTAGTTTTACTGCATGTTATTTTTAAATATGACTTGCTTTCTTATTATGACCCAATCCCCATGGTCACATCCTGGCCATTAGTGAGCGGCACATGGCATATAACTTTTGGCTGGGGGTGAATTAAAAACAACACAGGTACCCCTGCTATGCAAAATTTTCTGGAAGCAAGAGAAAAATCATAAGCGTAACAATTTCTGCATTTTCAAAAGTTTGTGTAATATCTGAATTTGAATTCACCTATGACAAATGTAATCATATAATGTCATGTCATGCTGAACGGTTTCAAATATGAAATATAAATTTAGACAGAAAATATTAATAGAAAAGCAAAATGTAAATACATTAATTCATTTTATTGAAGTTCTGGGCTGTAGACCACTGTAAATATAACCCTGCTAGACTCAAAACCATTAGCGTACCTTCAGCGGGGATAATAACTATAATAACATAGATAGAGCTCTGTTTCCCAATTCGGTCATTGGGGACCCACAAAGAATCCATGTTTTTGCTCCCTCCCAGCCCCCGGGGACAGAAATGTGGTCCAGCTGTCGGTCACCCAGGACTGGATTGGGAAACACTACGATAGAGAAAAAACAAACAAAAAGAAAATGTCGTACTGTAAACGATACAAAAGACGGTAGCTAGAGTCGCCACTGTGCGGGAAATTGACATTAGTCTAAGTTTTCAAATTATTGTTTGGCTTTATGAGAGCTATTTCGTACAGTACCTGATAGCGCTCTAGGAAAATGAATGTATTTATTCATTATGCAAAGCTGTTTGATCCATCATTGTTCTAGCAGATCGATTTGTCTCTTTCAGTAGGCCTTGACTGATGTCGGCGAGCTGGTGCAGGGGTGCAGTCTATGTGGGGAGTCTCACAGCTTCCAGGCAATGGATGGGCGTCTCTGCATGCAAAGCTGAAGCCGATCGCTTACCAGAGGGAGATACACACACTTCAAGCAGAGGGGCATTCCGTGCAGAAGCCATCAATCATGCTGGCAATGTCACCCAGAGATAAATATTCTAATTCCAGCATAACAATGGACACTGAAGACGTTTGGAGAGAGAATTAATGGGTAGACATTTTCCATTAAACAAAAGATGAGCAACCCACACACACAAGCACACACACACACACACAATCCACATATTCATATCTTTATGGGGACTCTCCAACTATGACACCCTTAACCCCTACACAGCTGTAAACTTAACCATAAGTAACCATAAGTAAATATAGGACTTTTGACATTTTTAGTTTTTTTTTTTTTATTGTAGCCAGATTTTTATAAAATTGAATTTTATAATGGACGAAAAAATGTCCCCAAAAGGTAAAAAGTTTTTACAGGTTTTTATCAAAGTGATTTCCCCACAATGCAATAAAACGCGCACGCACACACACACATTATGGGGACTTTCCATTCATTTCTATGAGCATACTGTAACCCTAATCCGAACTGTGACAACTTTAACCCCCACCCAGCCCTAACCTTAACTTTAACCAAGTAACTAAAGGAAATACAAAAGATTTAGCATTTATATGTTTTTGATTGCGTATAAAATTCAGTTTATCCTTGGGGTCCCCACAAGGCAAAAAGTTACAGGTTCTGGTATCCACAATGTATTAATTACAAATCACACACACACAAGCATAAATGCATGCATCCTCCAGTGGCAGTTACAGATACACAGACCTTACCTTACTATGCACATCATTCCTGCAAAAGTACACTGGAATCTTTTTCTATATACTTAATATATTGCTATATATTCTAATACTTCTATATATTTAATGCATATAAAATCATTATGAAGTAAAAACTGCCTTCACAATGAAATTAAGTAAAATAAAGTTGTTGTGGTTTTAAATACCATCACAATGGCTCATTACAGAACGTAGTGTAATTCTATATTTTACACTAAGTATTTCAGTTGGATCGAGCGCTGTTGATATTGTACTGCGCAGGGGAGCCTGGGGACGAAGCCGGCCACCTCGCCCTGTAGCTTTTACCCAGGGAAGGGCGTCCCCCTGCACTCTCCTCCTCCCCGACACCCGCACTTCCTGCGGGCTCTAAGCAAACATCTCACTTTCCCCCCGCGCTTTGCACGCAGAGCAGGCTAAACAATTTCACTGTACTAATTGGCCAGTGTCAGTCCTGACGGGAAGACAAACAAACGAAGAGCAGAGGAGCCGCGACAAATGTTAGCTAATTAAGCTGATGGAGGAGGGGGAAAAACTGACAAAAACATTCAAACAAAAATGTGCCCCGTACAGAAAGCACGGCTCCCGGTTTCAACATCAGACGCGTCTAATTAGACTCCATTCAGCAGATCGGAGAAACGGCGTCGGTTCCTTGTGTTGGGACCGCGGACCGTTTACCTGTGAGGCAGGAATTCTGGGAGGATTTATGTGTTTTATTATTTTTTAATTTGGCAGGAGAGAAGAACATAGGCTAATGATTAAAACCTCATTCTTGCAATTTAGCAGCTAGCGAGTTCTTGCCTTTGTTAAACACTCTGCAATTCCTTTGTCTAGTTAGAAACCATTAAAAATTAAAAAAAATTTAAACGAGTAAAATAACAAATACATTATATGTAAATAAATATACACATGCACACATTTGAATTCATATCTTAGTGAGAATCGTCCATTCATTTCAACCCTAAGTCCAACGGTGACACCCTTAACCTCTACCCAACCCTAACCTTAACCATAAGTAACTAGCCACAAGACTTTTGGCATTTTCAGTTTTTTATGAACTGCCAAATTTTTGTAAAACTGAGTTTCCCCTTGTGGGGACTGAGAAGGGGCTCCCCACAATGTCAAAGTAACATGTTTTTGCCACGGTGTGGGGGCATTTGGTCCCCACAATGTAATATATACATAACCCACACACATACACGTACTCTGAGGAAAAAGCAAAGATATTGCGTAATATTATTCGTGCATGCTGCTCTCAGGCACGGTGGGGCGAGGGACACCCATTCCTTGTTCAAGATGGCTATATAACATCCAGGTCTCTCTCTGCCACCCCTGGCAAACATGGCCAGGTCCTGATGTCTGACCCTGTACCGACCCAGAGTCAGTTTTGTTGTTTTTGGTGTGTGCCTTTCCCCCGTGCTGACGCCCAAACGACTGTCTTTTGTTTCGCGTTCCTCCCCACTGCTTTTGTTATAATGAGCCCTCCCCCCCCCCCCCGTCCCCCAAATAAAGTGCCTGCTTCCTGCCCATGTGTCATGTGGCTTCGTTTGCCGTCCCTCCCGGAGCGACGTTTACAGTCACCTAACTAACTCAACTTCTCCCAGAATGCTTCAGTTCAGGGGGGCAATGCCGTGGCGAATTATGACAGGCGTTTCTCCCAAGATGCAATTTTCACCAGGCGTAGCATTTTAAAATGTGGCCCGACTCTGTTTTTTTCTCAACCAAAGCATTTTGCCACAGACCAAGACAAGCTTTGCCACGGTGCCATGTTTGTCTGTATTCAGACAGGTTGAGGATCCCTGCTTCTGTTGTGTAGTCTGTGAGACTCTCTGGTAAATGCTAGTCTGTGACTCTTATCACACATTCCAAGGAGACCAAATTAATCCTTTTCGAATCTACCTGAATCTACTAAGTAATTAGGTTCTTCCCTAATGCCATAGGCATATTCCAGGACCACAGTGCCGAAAATCGCCGGGCTCCAATTATGAAAGAGTGGATCAGTGTGCACAAGGAATCATTTTCGCCAATGAATTGGCCACCGCAGTGCCCCTACCTTAACCCCAAGTCTCTGTGATGGAGACGACTTTACGGCGCGGTTTGACTCTGCAGTCATCAATACGAGATCTCACAAAAAGCAAATTACCAAAATCTCTGACGGCCCGACATAATATTTTGGTCTGCAACAGTTTTTTTGTTTGTCAGTATATCCGAGCTGATCATGTAAGCTCTTGGATTGTGCCTTGCGTCACGGCAAGGGTGGTAAAGGAGCATAGGTGAGGAGGCTAGAGTTTCAGTCCGTTAAAGATGACTCAAAGCCACATTTCAGGAGGACGTCTGTGAGGAGCTCAGGGTGAGAGCTACTGGGAGTGGCACAGGTATAAGGAGCCAGGCGCCCTCAAGGTGCCAAGCCAGAATGCAGACTTAACATCTACTGAGAGCCCGTGGAACTGGTCAAAAAAGGACGCCCGTAAGAAATCACCAACAGCTCGAGGGAGCTTCAGCAAACCTGTCTGAGAAATACATCATCCACTAAACAGAAATGATGCCAGTGGATCTCTGACCAAACGATACATTTCATCTTCTGAATATATCTGTGATGAACACACAGAGGCATATATAAACACAATAATTATCTCTTAAGTTATACCAAATGTCAGGGGCACCTAATCATGAACTTTCAGTTTAGGCATTCGCAATCAAATAGAAAGGTGCATAAATATTGTAGTTTGACTAAGAAAGTCCTCATAGAGAGGATCTAAATGTTATCATGAGACACTGTGAAATAATAATGCAGCATTCTGAACTTTATAATTCTTATTGTCACGTGAGGACTTTGTCATAAGGCTCCCCCATTATGTTTTAAACATACAGTGCAGCATAGATCCAGCAAATTCCTGGCGTGCATGTTGACTTATTGCTGACTGTGCCTCTTGTTCCCTGGTCCAGATGCCTACGGGACCGGACAGGGCCGGGCAAAGTACTCTGTCATGCTGCACAGTGAGGCGTCTTGACGTGAACTCCGTCTTTCTTTACCCATTTCCTCCTGACCGTCTATCAGCTGAGCTTTATGAGTCCTTGCTTTCTGTCCTGATGACCACTGCCAGAGAGCTCTTCCATTACAGATATGCCTTGATAAACGACGTCCACCTTGACGCTCGCAGATTCCATCGTCCTTGGTCGCTGTGGCATCTGCTGGCGAAGGGAAAAGGTTTGGGCTGGAGCTGCTGGGACCTGTCTGTCGATAAGAGGCGGGACTTGATATCTCGTCCCGGACACCGGCAGGCTCTGACTGCGCTCACATCGAGCAGGAGTAGGGAGCAGCGTTCCGCTTTGCACACCCCATGCCGGCTAAGGAAAACCACAGGAGCACGGCTTCATAAACAGGAAATCCTGCCACTGATGAGAATGGGGATGAAAGCCACTGACGACCCCAAAGATAGGTATTCTTTACCCCAGATGTATGCAGAAGACAAAGGAGTGGACTCATAATAAGCAGAGACGGCTTTATTGGGCGGCTGTCCCAGCTGCTTTTCCATCACTGCAATGTGGTGTTCCTCAAGGCACTGCACCGGGGTCCCTCTAGGTGTCACCTGAAGTAACATTTATGTACTTTGAATGATATTTGATTATTAAGTCTGTAAAAGTGCACGCATCACCACAAATAATGAATTAGTGAATCGGAAGAGAGTAAATTTGTTAGACACACGGTCTCAAGGCTATGAAGTAAAGGCACTAATGTCAGGCCTTCATTGTATGTTGTTTGCATGTGATTTTCCCTTTTCCATCACTTTTCTACAGATTTCTTCAGAAGCCAGGTGCACTGATAATTGTATTTCAGGACTATCACCTGTAGGAAGGGTGTCCATGCAAGTGCCTGAGCTCTCGTGAGTGTCGCTGTCGCTGGCACAGCCTCTCAATAAAACTCAAATCACTGGGGAAATTGTTAAGTCTTTTGCAAGGATTATTAAATTGAAAGGGAATTTATGGGTGTCACTTTATAGCAATTAATGATAAGGACTGATTAATAAAGTCCCCCGTCCTCCCACCCCACCCACCATTTGAACGCATCGAGTGTGGCCGTGTTCCTGAGCGGAATGTAACTCTTGCCATTCTTTGTGATAAATCCCTGCTACCCCTCTTAAGACAGTGAAGACGGCAGCAATAGTGGTTGAAGTGGCAAAAAAAATCTAAATATGAAATAATCCAGGGAATGCATTCCTGACGTGTTTAACCTTGGTGGAGTTTTTTGGGTGGTACAAAAGGTGTGAGGAAAAGGGGGAGGGGCTGCATTTGGGGATTAAAAACAAATTGGAGATTTTAAAGAATGTCACCCCCTCCAGCCTGTCATAGTGATTGGGCTGGGGTGATTAATTAGCTTAGCAATTAGGTCAGGACTGAAGTTGGAGTAGTGTTAAAAAAAAATTAAACGGAGCGTGGTGTGAATGACTTGGGCTTGTGGCCTGGATGGAGCCGCGACACTCACTCCAGAATGGGAAAATGGGGGCGCGGGAGGGGGGGGGGGTGGCATTGGTGTGACAGAGAGTGGCATGCCAAGGTTGGGCTGCTAGCACAGAGAGATCAGTTAAGCGAAGTGCCCAGGCGTTCATCTCGTGGAGTCGCCGTTGGGGCCCAGTCAAGGCATTTCGCAGGAGCACAAGGGTCTCGAGGTGGAAGCACATGTTGTGAGTCGTCATTTTGCTTCCCCTGCTGCTGCTTCATGTGGAAGGAGAGGATACAGAGGGTGACTGTGATGGCAGAACTTTAAAACCAGTACACTGATAGGACAGGAGGACTAGTTACACCCTCACACCAATGACAGATGAGGACCAGCTGAACCCTCGCACTGAAGGGAGACGAGGACCAGCTGAACCCTCGCACTGAAGGGAGACGAGGACCAGCTGAACCCTCGCACTGACAGGAGACGAGGGCCAGCTGAACCCTCGCACTGAAGGGAGACGAGGACCAGCTGAGGGGAGACGAGGACCAGCTGAACCCTCACACTGAAGGGAGATGAGGACCAGCTGAACCCTCGCACTGACAGGAGATGAGGACCAGCTGAACGCTCAGACTGATGGGAGATGAGGACCAGTGAACCATCAAACTATGATTCATAATTATTATTTATATAATACAATTCTGGCATGTTTTATTGCATTTATTGCATTATGTCATGAATACAGAAATAGACACATACATTACAGTCCTCTGAAAGAGAGCTTTTAACATCTGAGATTGGTACATTATTAATAAAAGCACTGATTTTCAGTATGTGGGTGAGTGAAACAAGTTTACATTAGTTGAGAGTCATCTTACATCAGAAAATGTAACCATCTGACATTTTGGAACCAGAATTTTGAATTGATGGTCCTTCTTAAAGGAATATCCACAAAAGGGGCATAATTAGATTTCAAGTTTCTTACACACTGAATTTGATTCACACAACGGATTTGTGCCTATATATATATATATCTGTAATCAATGTAGTAAGCTGCAGAAAAGCATTTAAGAAGCAAGCAGATCCATACTAAGGTGAGGCCCTCTTTACAGTTTCTGACAAAAAAAAATCAGCTGATACGCATCCCTTGTCATGCCTTCACATGCATACATTACATTACACCCTTGGCTTTGTCTGTCCGGGTGGACGTGTTATGGGAAGGGAGGCGCATGGTTGCCCAGGGCCATCGCCGGTCAGCCTGACAAGAGGCTCTCTCTTGCCCACAGAGTCCTTACAGCTCCTTGAGCTGAAGCACAGCAAGCTTGGCCATGCATTGTCGCCGAAGTGCTAATCCAGAGCGCTAGCCGGCCAGCTGCCCCTGGATACAGCCGAGTGCTGGGTGAGGGTCTGATTCAGATATAGCAGTGTTTCCCAATCCGGTCCCTGGGGACCCACAGTCGCTCCACGTTTTTGCTCCCTCCGAACTCCTTGTCAGACGGTGCACATTCTTGCTCCCTACCAGGAGCTGGGAGGGAGCAAAAACGTGGACTGTCTGTGGGTCCCTGAAGGACCGGATTGGGAAACACTGTGATACAGGATCACGTGATGCTGAACATGTTCTGACGTGGACAACAGAAAGTGTCTCCTGGTGGTAAAAGGTAACTGAAGCTGGACGTTTGACTGAAGCAGTTTTTATCTGATTCTCTTTCATAAATTCCACTCAGATAGGAGCTGCTATTTAAAATAACAGAACTACTGGTAAATGTTTCTGTACAAACATGGAATTAATAGCATACTTTCACTGCTGGACACCATAAAAAAACAAAAAAACCCCACACACCCACAACATCATGGTGTCCTTTTGTGCTATATTATTGGGGAAATGCTAATTGGCTGTAGGTATAGTTTCATCAGCAAAACAGTAAGAGATGAGGGCTCTCATATTTAGCATCAGGGCTTTGATGCACCGCCCACTTCCATGAGCACTGGGTCACCTGACCCCGAATCACCGACGACTTCCTGTAGTAGCTGCATTTTGTTCACAGCCACTGTTTCCCTACAGGAAGCTGGGGAGGCGATGTGAGCGGCAAAGAGGATGGGACACATAAGGTCAAAGGTCAAGCTTTGATGGCCACCGGACAGGCTGGAAGCAGATGCTTCAGTGGTGAGAAGGAACATCGATCCATCCATCCATCTCACGCAGGAAGAGAGCAAGTACGTTTTTATTAACGCAAGAAAGTTTTGTCAAGATGTATGAAATGTTGTGTGAAGTCCTGATTTCAAGATGACTGGATAAATTGGGCTACTATAAGCACAGAAGATAAGTAGATACTTGGATATTATCTCATGTAGCATTTCTATGCTGGCTAAAAACATCACTCATGGAAAATTACGGGGAAACTTCAGGCTCTATGTTGATGAATAGGAAGTTCTGAGCCCTGTTCTTGTCTACAACCAACCATCAAAGCAAAAGAGACCCTATTATAAAAATTAGGTACAAATAACACAAGAATGACTAAGCATAGCCAAAATCTAATTTAGAAGAAGTACACACATTGTCAGAAATACTGTTGATCTGCATACCTGTCTGATTTTGACTGTATGATTTACGCCTTGTGCTGAACCAAAGCTGCTTAATTAAAACAAGGAACAGCCAGCTACTACAATTTAGATAAAACCCAGGCATTACTCCATATTAATTATTCATGTTTTTATACCTTCTGACATAACTGAGTGCTTTTATTGCAAGATGCCAAATAATTAGCGTAGTATGAAACTTCTTTGTTGTTTGTTAAGGTATGCAGACGGGAACAAAATGGATGTACCCTTCATATTACTGGCCCAAGGCTATCCCCACAACTTCAAATGTGCATTATTCTGACACTGTCCCATACGCTACTTCTTATATTCCCAAATCAACACTTAGGTGGCGGCGTGGTGGTGCAGTGGCTTGTACTGTTGGCTCACACCTCTGGGACCAGGGTTCGAGCCTCCATCCAGGTTCCATGTGTGTGGGGTTTGCATGTTCTCCCCGTGTCATCAAGTGGTTTCCTCCAGGTGCTCCGGTTTCCCCCCACAGTCCAAAATAATGCAAGGCCAAATTGTGCATGTGTGAGTGTGTCCTGCAAAGGGCTGGCCCCCCCTCCTGGGTTGTCTCCCACCTTGCGCCCATAGGCTCCGGACCCCCTGTGACCCTGAATAGGACAAGCAGTTTAAGAGAGTAGGTGGGTGGAATCTACACATTCATCACTTACGTAAACATTCTCATTTAATACTAAGCGTTAAGACTTAACCGCATTAAAAAATGTTAAAAAAACATCAACGACTTTTGACAAGTTCTTCCCCTCTGCCACCATTAAATACGTTGAATTAATTTATTCTTTTTATTATTTTCTATGTTTTGATCAATTTCATGCAGAAGTGATAGAGAACAATTATGAAGCTCATTTACGTTCCCAACCCCGTGTGCAGAAGTGACATCTTAATTATATTTCACTATCTGATAAGATATTGCGATATTTCACGTGTCAAAATAAAACCAACTTCTTTATTGTTATTATATATTGTCCTATTTAGTCTGTCAATGGAGGCACAAAAGACAATGTGGAGGTCGGTGTCGATAAATACCTCTCTGTTTGCTCTGTGGCTAGAATGATTTTATATTGATTTTATATTTCCTAAAATAAATAAATATATACACACACATTCGATCCCAAAGGATATCTGTCAACCACCTTTTAAAGGAGAAAAACAGTTTTAGGTGTCATTTCAAAAAACAGACAATGTTATTGTCGCATCCGACCTCCAGGAATAATTACAAGAATCGACAGAGCAATCTAGTTCAATTCCGAAAGAGCAAAAGAATAACCAAACCACCAAAAACCAAAGACTATAATAAAATACATTTTATTGTTTCGACACATTTCTATTTATTGACAGAAGTCTCAGGTTGTGCTTGCTGGAAGTGTTGGAGGCTCCAGTCTAAAGCTTCAGACCACAGCAGATCATCAACTGGAAAAAGACGGCGAACCTCGCAGGCTGGACGGCTACCAAGGCGCGGCTGAGCGAGGCCAATGTGATTTTGATCTTTTTTTTTTTTAATCGTTATTGTCTTAAAGGCCCACGTAGCTCTGTTCCTGTTTGTTTGTAAGGTGTGTTTGACCTTGCAGGGGGGTTAATGCCTCCGCTGGGTCTCCACCGTGATTTCCCAGCTACTTCCTTAGCCTGCTGTCCAAATAAACAGAAAAGTACAAAGGTCCGTGCTTCTGCTGCTGCAGCTACCTGTGATCAGAGCCTCCCGCATTCCGAGGAAGTGGCCAGAGGAATTTGGGGGAAACGTGCTATTAATACATATGTAAATAAAAACTGTGTTGGCAGCAACAGAAAGCATGCAATCGTAGCGAAAATCTTTAAATAAAATAGCTAATTTAAAATATTATTACTAACGCTAAAAGTTTCAAATGTGTTGCGCGACAGCCCTGAATGAGTCCGGTTAAACGCGTCTAGACCTTCCTTGCCTTCTTGAAGACCCTGCTTTCTGTTTCTGACCCGTTTAGCGGTGACCCGCTAACAGTAAGACGGCAGACCGCCGGCCGTCACACCTGTATCTCCGCTTCGTCCCGCCACTGCAGCCGGTTGTTTTTCATTTTCCTTGGATCCAGTTGCACCAACTTCCCCCTGGGGGACACCCCCCCCCATCCGCCATC
>JAODKL010000047.1:7944567-7963352 GCA_026780765.1 Petrocephalus schoutedeni
AATGCATCGGCCCCCTGCCCCGCCCCGCTCTCACGTCGACGGCGCGTTCTCCTACAAGCCGACCGGAAGCAGGGAGTGGGGTCGGGGCATCCCGCCAATGAGCGGCCGAGGCCCAGGGTCCCGCGACCTCCCATCACTTCTGACCCCGCTTAAACTCCTACCTCCATGTATGTTCCTAAACACACTGTGCAGCATTTTGTTAAATTCTGGCGTGGATGCCGTCTCTTACGCGCTGAGCAAACCTTTGCATGCGTCACGCCGGGTGACTCCTCTCGTAGGAGTAAGTCCCGTAGTCGTCTTGGTGACGAGCGGTCGCCCGGGCAGTCGCCAGGGCAATCCCGTGTGGCGGTCTTGAGCCCGTCCCCAAGTCCCCCTCCCCCACCATCCGCTGACGCCGTCCCGACGCGCGTGACGGTTCCTGGCACAGGCAGCAAACGAGGTGCGTATTGCTTCTCACAGATCTATAATTAGCAGAAGCAGCCCCCACCCCCATCTCCCACCCACTCGTTACCCGCCCCTGGCACTCAGGACAAGTCCACCCACCCCACCTATACCTCCTGGAGACGATCTGACCTGGAGGGACGTGAGGGCCCGTCCAGCACACCGGGGCCCACAAATCTACATGTGAAAGAAGACAGAAACAAATATGTACACAGATGCATTGCTCTCACGGGGAAGAAATGCACAGATGAAAATATTAGAGGATGGCAAGACTGTGACAGTTATAAAATATCCAGCAAAAACAAAAGACGCGGCTGCTTAAGAGCGCGTCTTTTTATTCTGGGATTCCTCTTTTCGCCCATCACGGGCGAGCTTGCGAAGTCCCTCGGAGTGCAGTGCGGGCAGGTCGGTTTCGACAGCGACGGGACTCGGGACACTCCAGTTGATTTCGCCGGCGACTCTCCCTCCCTCTGGAAAATTCCTCGTGTAATTCTGGCCCACAGGGGGTGCATCAAAACAGAATGTATTGTATGTCATAAGGACACATTGTACACGGAGACACAAAGCACCGAGTGCAGTTTTTCATTCCGGGCCCGTATTTGTCTTTAGCGAGCTGCTCTGCTAGATAGAAATGTGCCCATGGCTGGAAAGACATTTCTGTAATTTATTTATTGCGTCCTTCAACATCCGAGCCGTGGCATCTTTCTGTGACATACAGACGGCTTACAAAGCAGTAAGGGATGCCAAGCGGCTTTCTGCAGAAATTAAAATATTCCAATTAAGCCAGTGGCAAGGAAAAAAAAATCATTGATAAAGTGCCAGATCAGCCTTTAAAATGTGACTGTGGGAAGAATGCTATCCGTTATACCGCTCGCTCATTTTCAGCACCACTGTGCTTATATATAGCACATTTCCAGAGAGTCAGGAGTATGGTATCAATACAGTGTAAGGTACTAATCACTGTTAATCACCATGCAATATTTTTCAGTAGACTGAAATGGAATATATAACAACTACTGACTTCAATGGCCATGCAAATACTGCCTAATAACTGTAGATTCCTTTGTCCTCGGCACATGCCAGTCTCATCGATGCTAAGAGTAATTTTACCATGACTGAAAGTACCGGGAAAATAGTAATAAAAAAAAAAAAAACTAAAAGCTAAAGCACACGTCTGACCGGAGTCGGGGTAAAGCGAACATCAGTCAGCAGTGCCAGGCTGTGATGGAGAGCCCAAGTCCGCGGCTGGGATGTACGCCGCTAACTGGCAGTGGGGGGCTTCACACCACAACACAAAGCACATGCGTTACCCTCTGATGCCAACCTGCCGTCTCACCACATCAAGTCTATTTGCCTGTTATTGGGTAATTTTTTTCCAGGCTTTTATGTTGGCAATGAACAATGTACGGGACCACTCCAACTCTGCTGCGCCCGCCTGTCTTCAAAAACCATTGCAATTGGAAATAATAAAAATAATGTTCGCGTTTATTGACAGTTTTTAATATTTTAGATTAATTTTAATATTACTGTTAATGTACTAGCCCTTAAAATAATAAGAAGCCACTTTCTTCCATTAAGAAATCTAGAAATCTTTTAAACGCGTGACAGAAACAACAGGACGTTTGTCACGTTGCGGTTTCAAGCTAAATTTACCCCAAATAATAAAAATACGTGTTTGCCGGCTATTTTTTTTTATCATAGGTACGAATTTGCAACCAGCTTGTCTGTAAGTGATAAAAAAACAACATATATAAGGGTAAGTATAGATTTCACTGGTTTCCTCCTCTTAGGTACAATGGTGGGGACTTCTGCAGGCGGGACAGACTGTGAGGGTCCCCGGAGACCCCCTTGGAGCTTTCTGCTGCTTGGTGGAAATGTCAGGAAGTCTCCGGTCAGCGAGGCAGCCCGGGATGGGAGACGCGCACATCCAAAGGCTAACGCAGATATCCGTCCTAAAAGAGATCCCACTGGGCATATGTGCGGGAATTACGGCGTTATCCTATATCCTATGTCCACTAGTTTCTAGTAGAAAGCTAATAAACTAGGAGGCTACCAAAAGTCCAATTTAAAGTCCATTAAAACACCAGCATAACTTAGTATGATTTATTTACAAAATAGCGTACTTAAATAATACTTACTTACGTACTTAAACAATAAAACATGCTGCACCCGTTGTTTTGTTATTAAGGTTGTTTTTCTTAATAAGAAGTTATGATTCTGCGTGAGATGATAAAATATAAAACATAAAACCTAATACCACGGACAATGCGGTTGTAATTGTACTTAAGAAAAAGAATGATTTTTGTTCCGTGGCAATAGGCCTAACGTGTCTGATAAATATCTGAAAACAACATTTATTTTGGAAGGTTATGATTATCATTATGACATATAACGCTTGTTTTTCACAGAAAGCAGACATTTCTGAGTATGCTGCTTCAATACTTATGCCGAAATCTTAAATGTGTGTGTTCACGGTAAATGTCCGCCTTAGTGAAGAATCTGGATGGTTGTCTGATTACTTTTTCTGGAGTTTTTCACTAGCCGGCTCTTAACTGTCTTCGCTTTTACAAAACGCCCAGATAAATATGTAAAACATTAACCGAGAGGCACTGAACGACGTTAAGAGATAGAAAAGATTTTAAATTAGGATACAATAGTGGCGCACCAACAAGTACTGAGCCATATTCCCAATAATTTATTCGTGCATGGGCCCTTTAAATACAAACTACTCGCGGGCCTGCATGTATTCAAAAGCACTGTGCTCCTAAGTGTGTTAGCCGGGACAGTCATGTTTATACTAATTTACTTAATTACCGTGGGCTCCCAAAACAACGTCCCCTAAATGGAAATGGCTAAAAGACTTAATTACGCAGGCCTTTGCAAATTAAGAGAAGCTGGACACTCAACGAAAAAGGGGAAAAAGCAGTATGAAAACATACAAATAAAAAAAAAACCCGTAATATCTTTTAAGAAGATTATTTTTTAAGTGAATCAAGCAGACGACATGGTTGACAGAGCAAATTCAGAAACAGCGCAGACGCCTCGTTAACCATTTAAAGGTGGACAAAGGAGTTTATATGCAGGTTGGGGACAGTTTTGTGCGCCTGCTTCCTAACGCAAACTCAAGCTGAATTAAAACGTATAGCTGTTATAATGACCAGAAGGCCGGCTGACCGCAAGCAGCCCGCTTTGTCCGCTTCTTCGTTCGAAGCCCCGAAAGGTGAAACAAAGGTTATAAGCCCGTGTAACCGCGCCGCGTCTTTTACACGACCGTGAGCATTTGATTACACCCATTTTAATTGCTACAACGACTAAATCCTGCTAATTCTAAAATAAACCGGATTTATATTCCATCTTTCCAATTTTATGGTAATTTTAATCCTCTGAATTCCTTAGACAGTTTATCTTATTAGAATGTATTACGAATAGGCCAGCGTAATTTCGTGCGCTTCTGAAGAGTGTATGTCATGTCAGTAAATATATTGAAAATACGCAATAAACTCATTTATATTAAATAATAAATGATACATAAGGATGCTAATATTAATAATGGCGAAGATATGGCGCGCAGGCACACAATTTCAGTGCAAAAACGCAATAAATTCCAACTTCCAGTGGGTTCGGTTTTCACTCTCCCTGCTGTGAA
Organism: Petrocephalus schoutedeni; assembly: GCA_026780765.1. Lineage (NCBI taxonomy): Eukaryota > Metazoa > Chordata > Actinopteri > Osteoglossiformes > Mormyridae > Petrocephalus > Petrocephalus schoutedeni. The sequence goes on from JAODKL010000047.1 coordinate 7,948,655, forward strand.
TATCAGCGACGTGCCTAAACTTTAACGTCCTATTACACTGATATTAAATAAAAAGTTTTGTCTAAATAAAGTCTACGAATTCTATATCATTTACGACTGAGTCTAAACTACCGCGTTACATAACGCCATGAATAAAACATGTATTTGATTGTTGACAATACACTGGTGCTATTTAGATTTTAGTGCTAAAAGGAGAGGGCACCGAATCATCTCTCAAAAGACAGCAAAATTGCGTGACGGTACCGCACAATGCCTTGATCTAAAAAAGTTAATGGACCTCGGTATATTGAATTTTGCTGTTTCTGAACAGCTTGGTGCGCCTCTGCCCAGATTCGCATCCGGCCGATGGCAGGTCGGTGACGTAAGAAACGATCAGTGGCGACAGACAGCTCGAAATATAGGCTGGGATGGAGAGATGGACAGATGTTGGGGCGGAACTTGGAAATATGTCCACGTTACTATCTCCCTCTAACACCCACTCTGCATAAATGATAGGTTTGATTGCAACTGGCAATGACTCAAGAAAGTACCGCGATGAGAGGTAAGGATTTATTTCTGGACATAAATTATAGCACCGGTAAGCTTTCTCCCACATCCATTACAGCAGAATAGTAGTCTTTTACGTGTAAATACGCACGCTACAGTGTATTTAGCATTTTGCTTTTTTTTAACAAAAAGGGAAAAAAATAAGTAGATCATAAAATCGACTTACAGAGTGCACAAATCAGAACGTATATTAAAAAAAAAACTCACCAAATTATAAAGTGCTCCGCGAATCGCCAGGTATCAGGACACGAACCGCTCACTCTGAAATTTTCACTAAATCTGGTGTAGCCTAGGCACTGAAGAGGCTTTGCAATCCAGAGGTGGGGTGGAGTGCCATACGTCTACGATGCACTGAATCTCCCTGGCGCCCAAAGTGCTCTTTTCTTTCTTATTCCGCATTTCCCACCGAGGACTAAACAATCATTCCGCTAACTAGAAACACAGAAGGGCATTGCACCAACAGAGAAAGAGAGAGAGAGCGAGAGACAGAAAAAAAAAACAAAGTTAATGGGCACTATGCATTGGCTGCATGTAGCGCTCGCTGTTAATTCTGCTGATTTAAAGCAATAGCTTAAAATGCAGCTATTTTATGAACTTATTTCATTCCAGAATATTTACCGAATAACTGCATCACTTCTGACAATATGTTGCAAATTTTGCAGATGTTTCCAATTGTTCAATAGGTAGCGCACAGGCATACAAAACCTCTATGCGCTCGCGGACTTGCGCGCGGAGTCCCTCCCCTTCCCGTGCGAAATATTCACTTCCTCGTAAGGTGTAACGAATCAATCTACAGTTTCCAGCAGCACATTTTTTTTCCAGCAGTCTTGGAAAGACACGTTTTAAGGATGCAAAAGAGCGCTGGCCACTTTTTTTTTCCCCCCAGCGCGGCGAGTTCACACATCCTGCAAAATGCTTGCAGCTCCCATTGTTAGCCGCCGCATCCTCGCCAGATAAAGGCTGCAGCGACGCGCACTCTTGGAAAGCGATCCGTTGCACAAGTGCAAGCGAGGGGGGCTCTTTGATGGGACAATGGGAGGCATGGCAATGCGAGGCGGCGTGCTGAACCCGGCCCGCAGCCCCAAGGCACCGCGTTTCACCTCCACGGCTTCCGCGTTTAGGGTCAAAATATTGCAGAAAATATAAACTGTTTAAAAAAAAGCACACAACGACACAGCTTACAAAATACAAGCTTCTCCTTCATATTCAACACTCGGAATTGACAGCATTCTGTCTTAGGGTATAAGGCAGGATGCCACCAAAAGTGTCGCCTGCCTCATTCCATTTATACTATAAAGGTGAAGCCCGTTTTGTTCATTTTACTGAATGAGTATCACTACGGCTACTCATTATTCCAAATACTACTTGTAAGTTTATTACTTGTACACCCTTGATTACAACAGCAGCAATGTCAGCAACAGTGGCCCATAAAACACAACGGCACGTAAAATAATGATACAGGTCCGTAAAAAAAAAAATGCAAAGTATTTGCATGACCGGGGGAAAAGGCGAGCACGTCCCGCATGTGCGGCGAGCGTCGCTCTCCCTTTGTCGGATCGCTCAGTTACAAGGAAAAAACAAGACAATTAAAAAGATTGACAGGTAGGTTTGACTGTCAGGGTGACGCTCGTAGCGAGGGGTGGAGTAAAAGTGAAGCAGGGGGACCGACTCGATGCGTCTGTCTATCAGTTGAGGCTGTCTGAGGCGCTCCCGCAACCCTGAACGTGCGCTGCGTTTTTTCCACGGAGGAAGACCCCCGAAGCCCGATCCGGTCCGATCCGCTCCCCGGAGTTTCAAATAAGACCAATTAGTCCGGGTCCGTCTGTGCGTGCGAGTGGACGTGCGCTTTCCATCCGGACACCCCCCCCTTCCCCTTTAACTGCGGGCTCCGCACTACATCAAGTGGCCGCATGTACCTGGAAGAGGGGCTCGGGGGACGCTCGGCGGTGTCGATGCGATGTAAAGCCGAGGCGAGAGTGTGATCCGCAGGACCGAAGGTGCTCGCCGGGCGGAGAGGCTGTCTGATCGCGGAGGAGTGAGTGACTGACTGCCGCTCGCCCTCTCATGCCCGTCCCTGCCTTCCCTGCCTTCTCCCCGGTCGCTGTAACTTGGGACGAGCGCTGAGGCGGAAATACAATGTAAAACATTGTTCCTCGCGTGGGAGTTGTTGACGCTTTTTTTTTTAAATTGCTGTTACTATTATGATTGTTATTGTTTTTTAAAAACAGTTATCCCCTTCTTTCCCCCCGAAAGGAGACGCGACCTCAAAGTATTACTGCGAGGCTGAGCTTTCCCGATGGAAGCCGGGGGGAGCGAAGCGCGGCTCCGATGACTGCCTGTTTTTTTCTGCCATTAAACTGATATGCAGAGATGCGTCTCTCCCCGGTCGACATGCTCTGAGTTGGCGAAGTCATCGCGTCGCAGCTACATAGTGATACCACCAGAAGGTCTTTTTGAATTATTTGTTACCTTTATATCAGTATTTATAAAGGGAAACAAATAAGCATTTTTTTTTAAAAACTTGCATCGACTTGGGGACTTAAGTCATCCTTTTGAAACGATTGCAGTACTCATCGATCGTAAATATTTACTCAAAGAAGTACCCGGCGAAGACACTCGCAGCGATTGAAATATCCGTTTTGTTGCACTGGTTTCCTTCCACCGTCGCCCATTATTCTGATTCCTGCATGAAAAGTCCTGTGGAAAGTCTTGGACATCAGTATGCCGAGGAGGAAGCAGCAAGCGCCCAGGCGATCTGCAGGTAAGAGCAACTCATTGTCTGCTAGAGAATCCACTTCGTCCGCACACCGTGTAACCTGCACATGCCTTACAACTGACCCATTATTTTATGCATTATCTATTTAAAAGCAAAAGGGACCCCGCTTAGAGAATACAGCGTGAGCAATTAAACTGTGTCCGAAAAAAAATTAAGTCCTGTTGCTCAGTTCACGACGTTTCACTTTTTATTTAACGGGCTTATTTGGTCCCCATTCGCTGCACGCCTTGACAGTGAATGTGTGCAGGTGTTTCTTATGTAGGTTAATGTGTGCCGTGCTATACCACAGTGTGTTTTTCTCAAACTACGCGTTCAGATAAATGGTACACTTGGAACACAGAGATAAGCGGATGCACCTTACAGCCAGTGCCGTGTTAAATATCGGAAAGAAACCCCGTAAACAATATGGCAAGTTACAGTGAAACGATCAACAGCTTATGTGTGATGTGTGTACGATTTAATATAAAATTAGTGTGCGTACTTCTGGATGTAAATGAAGAATATAAAATATAATTTTAAGTTTTACAAGAGGCCGTGTTTTGGCGTGCAGATCATTTGGCATAAGAAATTTTTGATTAATTTATTGTTCGTGCATACATAAATCCCGGTAAATCACGGGCTTTGCAAATATGCATACTCGTCATAATTTTGGTTGTGTAAAAGGCTTTTTTCGCACCTATGACAGAATGGAAAAATATAGAAAACTTTTAATGTTATTATTATTATTCTTATTATTGCGTTTTCTCATCACTCAGCAGCGAAAACACGGAGAGGGGGTGGTTTCACCAAAGTAAATCCCAAATACGAGTACAGTAACCTTTCTCCCAAGCTCCCAGGCTCCCCACGTTCATTCATTGTCGTCCTGGCTACACACGTTCCCCTGATCACATATTTTTTTTTTTACCGCCGGCTCCATTTTATTAGCAAGCCTTTGCAAAAGTTGTTGCCCGGTTGTATTTTATTTTAAAGATTTTGTACCGCTTTTAATTTAATTTTTCATTATTTAATACATGGCGCTCCAATTAATATTTGGTTTCTAACTTTGAATTACATCTAGCTTTCGGTGACCTGGACTTAAAAATGAAGTCTCTCTCTCTCCCCCCCCACTCCCCCATTCCTTTTTTAACAAATGTAAATGACTGACAGGGATTTGTAGGTCTGAGCTAATGAAGGGGCCGCCTTTGAAGTTTAGGCGTTAACAAGTGGAGTTGAACAAAAGACCGATATAGAATTTTAAGCAGATTTTCTAACATGTAGCATAAGCAGACCTAACATGCGGCCGAAGAGACACGTCTTAGAATAGTAGAGGGTTTATCGTGTGAAATATTCCGATGGGGTTGAAGGGAACATGTCTTTGAAAAAGTGGGAAGGCTCGCTCAGTGTACTTATGTATTCATTTTAATTTGACAGACAGGTGTATGGATATCCTCAGAAAAGAGTCGGGGAAAACAGCTGGAGGTCTGGGCGGTGGACTCTCCACATTTAAATGTCAAACACTTCAGTGGTGTTGGTGTTTTTTTTTTGTATTTATTTTTTGTTTTTTTTTTTATTTTAAGGGTTTAGGAATTGACAGAGGCATCAGGGCACATGTGATCTGGCAGTTCCGACTTGAAATCAGCCCATCAGAGTGAGCCCCCCCCCCCCTCCCCCCCACATAAACCAACATATTGATTTCATTGTCTCTCTTTTGACAGGCATATACATCATTGGCTTTAATGGTCAATCAGAAGTCTGCAGCTCTCTTTTTCCTTACTTCCCTTAGCTCGCATTCAATGCACTTAATCAACGATCCCGCAAGATGCGTTACCTGAGTGGTCGCCACGGTTACTCGTAAGCCGCGCGTATTTCTCGGGCCTGGAAGACGTCCCTGGAAGGTTGTGCCTCGATGTGTGCATTGATGCCAGACAGGTGGCACTGACTGGCACGTTGGCGGGCCTCATCCTCTGCGGGAACGGACCGGATCTTGGACCCGGTGAACGTGCCCTCTGCTGTGAATTAACCCGTCCCCGAAGACAGGGGGATGAAGATGGCGCCCCCAGAGACCAGGCCTCCTTAGCGCGGCGGGCCCACTTTGTTTGTTTGGGTTTTGTTTTGTTTCGTCTCCGTAACCCTCCCAAGTCTGATGCCGGACGTATCGCCTGGCCGCGTGTGCTGTTCTCCCACGATGTTCGTGCTTAAATAGTACCCCCACCCATAATCAGAATGTACGCCTCGCCTGGGCCCTAGCAACACAAATGGCTCCTTTCTTGTTGCTCACAACAGATTTAATCCCTAACAAACATGTGCTTGTATCGTTGCGTTTTCATCCCGTCATTAAAAAAAACTTAAAAAATCATCTCACGAGCCGATTAACCGGCTGCTTTGTTCGGTACCGGCGCCTCGCAGACGAGGGGGCGAGAATTCGGGAGAGTTTGTATGCTTTCTGTTAAAAATGGATCCGTTTTTCAGACTCAGTGAGCGTGATTTGCCTTCCTGTTTACGAGGCTACTTAATTACCTAGGGAAAAAGGTGTGGTCCTTACATGGGCTTTCTTAGAAGGCCCCCAATTAATATAATCGTGATGGATCCGTGGCAAGCTCAACGATTAATGCTGACGAATTCAGTAAGGTGTCAAGTTTGCAGCTGCTTTGATGTAATCAGCTTGATATTCGGCAGTCCCTATAGCCTGTAGTGCGGCATTAACTCAATTTGCCACTCCAGGTGACAAATGCACTCCGCCACCTGACTAATCATGTCGGTGCGACGAGGCTGCCTAATGACCTCGGTAATCCTGGCTTTTATGTGGGCAGCAATGCATCGCCCCGGATCCCATCCGGGCACGATTCAAATCCGCCGCGTGTTTCTCGGTATGTCTAAAGAATGTACATGCGCGCACGTGTAACGATGTCTGCATGACTTACGTCGGGATTTCACTCCCATTTTACTTGGCTCCTGCACAACACGTAATTTGTACAGCAAAATAAATAAGATGAGAATCCCAACGATAACTTCTTTGGCGAAGGATTAATGAGAATTACGGTTCTCGGAAAGTCGCCACGAGCCGGCTGACTTTCCGATCCCAAAGCGACGGTAATGAAGCCGTCACTCCTTATTGCCGTAATGAGTTCTGTTGCGCCTGAGAGTTGCGTCCCTTTTGCCATGGATGTGTTTTCTGAGACCGTACTCTTGGCGACTTCAGCACGGGCAGGACTGAGGCATCGTGATATAATTTGTAGGGGGGGGGGGGGTGTATGCCATGCAAAATAAAACGATCAAATAATCTCTCGGCTTGTGTCAGGCCTTAGGCTGTTAGCAGATCGCTGCTTTCGCTCTGATTGGTCCAGAGAGGGTCCCCGGGAACCGGTCTTGTTTATTGTTGTGGAACAATTAGTGACTCCTTTTCCCAATTTCCCCCATCCCTGTGAAGGCCCACGACACAATTTCCTCTTCCCAATTAATTATTACTGAAATTATCAGCATTATCAGCATTTTTGCCCAGTAATACCACAAATATATGTATTGCAAAAAAAAAAAAAAAAAGATATACATGCGAATGATAGAATTACTTGAAACTGCGGAAAGCTTTCGTGTAGCACGTCCGATTCCCCCCGGTCTAGAGTCTGTCTAAATTGGAGTTTAAATTTTCCTGTTAATAGGTGACATTGACCTCTTTAGTCAATAGCTGTTTGCTGCTACACCTTAAAAGTAATAGTTTCATTTGCATTTGGGAGTTGTGCCAGTTCCGTATAGGAAATCAAAGTGTAGACGTAAACCTCCCTTCTGCTCCGGTGGCATAACCTCCATGCGTCTGAGGAGGCCGAGATGGGGGGATGCATAAAGATCGATTGGCTTGCTTTACACAGAAATATGGATCTTAAGTTTACCAGGAGAGTGGCTGTACATGCTGGGGCGTTACAGCGCTGAAGCTATTTATCTGGCCGTGTTTAAGCAGGCGGCCAATCACAGCTGTCGCTGGCACGGCCCTCAGTGGGCTCCCACACGTACTCACCATGTACCCACACTGTATGACTTTGTGCGCACTCTGCCGAGACCAAGCCGAGACGAGTAGCATGGAGCCACTGAAATTCTAGTAGCTAATTTGTTAGCTAGAAGCGAGTATGGATGATCTTTTTGGTTATTCATTTATGTTTCATTTCCCCCTTTTTTTGGAATTTTTAATTATCGAGCATTCTCGTTTAGAAGTGGGAGAAAATTGCTGTCGCGGCTCCTGTGCTGGGAGATAGGAGGTGCAGGAAATGTACAGATGTCAGCGTGAATCCATGCCGGATCCTTCCGGACTGGCCTGCTAGTCTAGGCCTAAAAGTCCTTAGCCGAATATCAAGATGAAGCCAGTTTCAGAAAAGCTGAGGCGCCAAACACCGGTTCATTCATCATAAGGTTAAGTAGCTACTTACTTGTTCACTGGTGAAGCCTTTAAATTATGAGAGTTTAGCTGTGCGCCTTATTTGTTGATTAGTTCATTCATGGTGCCGGATATCTATTGTAAATCGCTGACCAGGGCGCGGTTCTGCAGGCCACGATTTGGATTTAAGCAGCGGGCATAGCTCCTTACCAATCACGTCGCTCCACCGCTCGCCGACATTATATCGTACACGTGATATTTAGAAATTAATAAAATGCTAATAAGATCTGCCATATTCATTACACACGAGCTGAGCGACGAAAGCTCCAAATGCAAGGTTTTTTAAAAAGAAAGGCTGGGGGGGGGGGGGGGGGGGGGCTTCCTGATATTATTTCTTTGAAAAAGATCATTTTGGGAGATTAGCGACTGAGGGAGGCTTCGCTAAAACCTGTTTGTGCAAAGGGAATTAAAGCTGACAGAGGAACAGGATGGGGGACAGATTCTCCCACAGCAGCTGTGACTCTCCCATTATCTTGACAGGTGTCAATTAAGAATTACTGCCTGCTGCAGTTATTTCTCCTATACAGCTGTCTGTGTGTGAGAGAAATAACACTTTACCCTTGTCACTTTGTTAGCTCTTAGCCTCAAAATGAGCTCCGCCGCGCTAATCGATAACCAGTGTATTAGCAATTATTTTGCACATTGATTTATGAAGGGGAGTGACTCCTACTGTGCTGTTATTAGCCACTGATTAGAGGTGCCACCCCAATCCCCCCACCCCACCACCAGCCTGGGTAGCTAGGGTGAATATATGTTCCCAAAGAGGCCGGAGGTCTAGAACAATCTACAGCCAGACTCTGCCACTAATCTGCTCCTCTCCATCACTGCTTGCCATTAACAAGACAGGCCTTGCTTATCCTGGGGGGGTGGGTAGCATACGGGGGGGGCACACCTCTGCTGTCTGTGTGGCACACAGAGGTAGAGAGTCTATGGGAAATATAGTCCCAGCACAGCCCGGCCCAGGGCCCGCGATGGATGGTGTCCGAGGCTGTAAAAAGGCGACAGTGTTACCCGTGTGTAGCGCTGAGCCTTTCTGGAAATATCCTGTCCGTCAGCACCGAGGGCCTCCGGTCGGCGGGAAACACGGGTGGCGCGCGGTAATCCTTCTAATATTTCTGCTATGCCTAGAAAAAATGTGTGTTTTTGGTTCTTGTGTGTTTATCGCAAAAGTTGTATTTATAGAGAAAGTTGATTTGGCATTAGCTTTATTTAGCTTGTGTTACATGTTATGTTAATATTACAAAAAAAAAATATATATATATATATATACACACACATTTTTATTCCTATCATTGTGGAGACAACATGACAACCTTAATCCCTTCCCAGCCCTAACCTTAAGCATAATTAACCAATCAAAATAAAATTAAATTTTTTTTTATTGCATTCACAGATTTTTGTGGGGACCTGAAAAATGTCCCCATAAGCAAAAATGTAACAGGTTTTGCCAAATTATAGGAACATTTAGTCCACACAATATGGTACATACAAACCCACACACACACACACACACACAGCCGGTCCCCAGATCAAGAAGGGGTTACGCTCCGAAAAACCTATTGTAAAACGAAAACACCGTAAGGCGAAAATTTTAATACGGTTCACCTAACCTAACAAACATCATACCCTAGCCTAACCTACCTTAAACATGCTTAGAACATTTACATTAGCCTACAGTTGGACAAAATCATTAACACAAAGCCTACTTTATAATAAAGTGTTTAATATTTTATACAATTTGTTGAACAAATATACGATGGGAATACCCATCTTAAAGTCAAAATATCGTAACAAGGACCATCGTAACCCAAGGAGTGGCTGTGTAAAAATAATTAGTGATGAAAATAAAGAAGACCTGCGTGTGACCTCGGTCTGAGTGACATTTCTCAGGGCTGCATTTTCCCTAAACAGCCCCAAAATCTTTGGCCGGAATGTAATAGGGGAGCAAAGTGGAGCAGAAGGTGTTAAGACATTTTTGGAAGATCCAGGTTCCCCAGCAGACGCAGGAGACGTGCCAGAACTTTATGGCATACTCTCCTGTCGCATTGTAAAGGTCCACGATAAAAACGGTCTGTTGTTACACTGTATGGCCTCCTGTCTGCGAGTCACCGATCGCTTTCGGTATAAATCCCAGCATTTAGGGCTGCGTCTGAAGCGTGTCGCTCCTTCAGGTGAATGAAAAGTGTGCCTTCCCCTTCTCCTGTAGCCCAGAAGGCATAGGACAGTCATTGGCAGTCCGTCTGCTGTGTGTGTGTCCGCCTCGCTGTCTCTGGATTTCACTGGGTGTTAAGGGGTCGACAGATTTGTCATTTTTTTAAAGCGTGGTTGGTTATAGAATCCCCCATGCCCCAAATGAAAGAGAAGAATGGAAACCAGCTAGAGGGATGTTGCACATCGCGGCAATAAGTTTCAGCCCTCTGAATGGTGTTCGTTTAACGATATTGTTTAGAGAAGAGCGTCATTTTTGGCCAGATAGGATATCTTGGATTGCCTACAGCAGCTGGCAACTGTTTGTCCTTGAGATGGACACCAGGCAGGCTGCCCTGTGCATCGGTAACAACCTGTGTCTTTCTCCCATTTGCTCGCTCACATTCCCTGTACCATGCTCATTTCTCATAACTTACTGCCACACAGTTCTTGGAAAATGAGTAGAGATTTTGACATCTTTTCTTTCCATAGCCAAATGCCATTTTTCTGTGCCCCTTATGACCAGATGTTTCTTTTTTTTCTCCAGGTTTTTTTAAGGTTTCGCTTGAATTATAACAGCACATTGAACTCGTACACTTGCTGGTAGCAGGATCACATCCATTCAAAAATTATTATTGTTTTTGGTTGCCAGAGCCTCTTTACCTGGGTTTCATCGGTAACCTGTTTCACTGTCATCCATTATGGGTATTAAATATGAGAGCAATATTTCCCTGTAAGAGTGTGACAGGGCCAGAGGGACGTTGGGTTACCGTAGATTGTGGTTAGAAATCGGAAGGAGGGAAATTATATATTTTTTGCCAACAGAGTGCAATAATGTTACCCTAACCCCGTAGTTAATTAGTGTATGTATGTGCTGAGATCACGAAACAAATAAAAATACGACTGTGAAATGTGCATTTCCCTGTTTACGCTAACACCCGTCTCCTGTTTCACCGGTGCCGGGTCTCAGGATCTGACTTTTGGAATGCGCCCCCTGATATCTCACTGAGGTGCACACCTCTCATCCAGTGGAAATGTTGCGGGCTTTCGCGGCCTTTTCTACGATGGGCAACCGCTGCTCAGGGATTCGGGGGCGGGGGCTTGACCCCGACGATCCGCCGCTCACCGCCAGCGTGACCCTTTCTCCACGACCACGCAAATCATCCCTTTTTTATTCCATGTTTATGAGGGTGTCTAAAGTAATGATAATCGCACATCAACAGTGGATGCCAGGCACATCCTGGGGTCCGATAAGAATCCTAAGCATCTGATTTTGGTCTTTTAAAAGAAAAATAAGCCGTATGTGTTCTTCCAATGCCGGTGTTTATAGTATAGTATAGTATAGTATAGTATAGTATAGTGTAGTATAGCATAGTATAGTATAGTATAGTGTAGTATAGTATAGTATAGTATAGTATAGCTGGGTTTCTCCACCTTTGTACTAAAGTATCACGAAAAGATGTTAGGCATTGTTGTGGCTGGAGGGCGGGACTGGAGAATGTGCTAGAAGCAGCTTGTCTATATATGTTTGTGTGAGCTGTTTCTGACTAAAGACGACACAAGCCCTCGAGGTGATCAGCCCAAAGGGGGACTTTTTTGGGGACGGGGAGCAGAGGTACTCCCTCAGAGGCATGGCCTTGACTAACACTCAGCATTTGTCTACAGCTCGGAGGTGCGATATCAGAGATAGTGCTTTTTAGAAATATTTCCCACGTCCTCCAGCTGGTGAGAAGGCCCCCACTGTGCCCAGCTTACAGCAGAAAGGCTTATTTACACACTCCGGCTACGTAGAAGTTTCTCTGTCGGCGAGTTTGCCCGCCATCTTCCATGTGTATACATTCCTCTGCAGATGTGTAATGAGTGCATAATTTTTTTTAAAAATCTCCTTTTGAAATGTCTTATTTTTAGCACAGCGGAGCATTGTGGCGAAGTCTCCTCCCACCCGGGTGTGAATGCGTCGGGCTGTAGCGCGGGGCGGCACGTTACCGGGGCGATGGGCCAGAGCACTAGCGCTCGGCGTTGCTGTGACGAGCTGTGGCACTCATAAAGGCCCGCTTATTGCCCAGGCAGAGAGCAGAGCCCTGGAGGTGGTCCTCGCCGGCCGACACTCATCACTCACGCCTAATGATACCCCTCCCCCCCGCTTTCCGAGGAATCCTGAGCGGAGTGCAAATCAAGCGGGGTCGTCCGCAGTTCACGACCCCCAGGTGGCGATTCCTCCTGCGGGGCCTCGGGCCTCTCCGGTGTGTCCTGCGAGCCCCCTGGCTGTGCGAAGTGTGTGAGCACGTGTGCGTGTGTGATGTCGCCTTACCAGTGTATTTGCTCTATGAAAGAAAAATAAAGAAATATATATATATGAAAAAGGGATCTATATACATATATCTGTATCTATATATGACCTCCTTTTGCACATAAGTGCTTGGACTTGGTGTGTGGTCTATTGAAAAGTTCTCCCTGCTATCTTATCTCTCAATCAGAGAAGAGATGTTTTATAAATCCGGAGCAGGCCGACTCTTCCTGATGTCATCACAGAAAACGTAAAACTCGCGCAATCTGTTAAATAATCTTCATTGTTATTTTATTTGACTCCCCCCCCCCCCAGCCCTCCCTTCCCATACTCCCTCTTCAGCCGTGGTTGCCATGACAACATATTGTTAACTCTTAATGTTAATACGCTTCAGTGGACCATCGTGTTGTCTACCGCGACCGAGTGTGTTACTCTATTGTGCGATAGTCGGCGTGTGTGTGCTTGCGTGTTTGTGAGAGAGAGAGAGAGCGAGGGCAGCCGACCAGGGAGGAAGGGCTTGCATATTCTGGGAAATGAATTTTTACATATTTACAATTTTTTAATGCTTATTAGACCTAGTTTTATGTAGCTTCGTTTTATTGGCCGTTACTCAATGTATAAAACTTAAGCTACTGAAAAATGATAATACTGAAAAAATTATTCTGGGGGGGGGGGATTTGGAGGCAAATTCTGGATAAGAGGAAAATAACTCCAGTTTGGACTAAACTCCTAAATATACACGCATATATATCTTTTTAAATTTGTCTTAGTGATTATTCCCCTGGGTTACTGAGCAGCATAGTGGGTTGAGTCTGGCCTCGTTCTCTAGTCCCAACACCAGGACAGACCAGAACCATGTCCTGGAATTTTGAGGACCCCAAAAAAAATATTTTGTTTTAGCTCCTGGCTTGAAAACGAAGGGTATTGATTTGTTTTTATTTGGTTTCATTTTTGCAAATAGCTTCCATTTTTTTTTATGTTGAAAATGTTTTTTTTGGGTGAGAGGGGCCCGCCTTTTCCTAAAGGGTTACATCACCTGCGTGTGGTCCTGGGTCATGTCCCTCCATGCGCGTGTGTGTGTGTGTCTGCGATTCTCCCCACTCTGAGTGCACGTTTGCGGCTCACAGACAGCCCCGATTCACACAGCACTGACCGCTTTAACTTGGTCTGCCCTTTGTCTCGCACAGCATTTTTTTGTAGGCCATAAATCGTCGCTTTTAAAACCAACCCTTCTGTGTATCTGTCTTTTTTTGGCGTGTGTTACATGCAAAAGCTATTTTTAATATAACAGTACAGCCTGTTTTTTTTTTTTGGTAGGGGGGGAGGTATTGGGGACCCGAAACATCAGCACCAAAAAAATGCTAAATCCTTATATAAAGGGCACAGACTCAGTCCATGCCAAAAAAAAAAAAAGAAGTTGATTTCCTTTTCCAGGGCAGCCATAGATCAGTGGGCCTCCCAGCTGCAGTGTCACGGGCCGACAGAATGACATGTGTCATTTATCAAAGGGGCCAGGCCTTGGGAAACGTACATGACAAAGCCTGAGAGAGTTCATTCCACACGCCCCCCCACCCCCTCCTGCCTCGCCTGTTGCCAAAAAAAAGGCCTGTAATGTTTCTGTCATCCCAACACCAACGCTCTGCTCCTCTGCCTTGTTCCCCCCTCCCCTTTTTTTTATTTTTAACTGTCTGTGTGCCGCTGTGAAGGCTCTCTTGGTTCGATACTGGGTCACTTCCATGGTGCCGGCCGTCGGCCCGCGCTGCATACATTTAACCCTGACGACTACCGCGGATTCACATTGAATGAACTAAGGAGTGAATGAAATATAATGCCTGAATGAATATAGAAAGTTCTACTATGTCGAGGCCTTTTAGACCCCATGCTCTAGATGATGGACTCTGACTGGGCTTTAATTCCAATTCGTTAATTTAATTCCGTGCTTGCTGTTGGGAAGACATTTTTTGAACATCGTAGGTACTTGTGAGACGATAAGTGTTTAAGTGAGAATATGTCTGTGTGATTGTCTCCTGTTCCTGGTCCTGCCATCCTGGAGACGCCCTCCTGCTCCAGGTCGTCTGATGCACATTTCTTACCGGGGAGGATAATCCACGTCTTATGGGAAGCTGGGGGAGTGACGGAGCCCCTGGGCCAGAGCGGGCCAGGTTACGGGCAGAGCGGGTTGGGAAAACGGCCCGCGAGAGGCTCGGTGCGGTCGGGCTTACGCCGCGCTGCGCTCTCCTCCCCTCTCCTTCCACTAAAAGGTCCGCCGCATCATTAGGGGGGGGGGGGGGGGGGCATATTTAATCTTGTGTTGCTGCGAGAAAATAGCTCAGACAGGTCAGAAATAGTTCAGCCTGGTATGCAGAGGGAGTGAGTGATGGCCGCCGAGACTCCTCTGTCTTCCACACCACCTGGGCCTGAGTTCGGCGGGTCACTGTCAGCGTTTCTCACGTAATGAAAATAAAGACTATTAACAATGAGAGTAGTATATTGGAGAGTA
>JAODKL010000047.1:7967347-7983919 GCA_026780765.1 Petrocephalus schoutedeni
ATGAGCGAGGCAGGGCGAGGCGGAGCAAGGCAGGGTGGGGCGAGGCGGAGCGAGGCAGGATCGAGGCTGTGTGAGGCAGGGTGGGGCGAGGCAGGGTGAGGCAGAGGTCTTTGTTTGGGCAGTGTTGGGCTTTACAGGGACAGGCGAGGCAGTCTCATGCTATTACAGGTCGGTGAGTGTTATGTTTTCCCGTGGGGGGGGGGGGGTTTGCTGACCTGCTTTGGGCTTGGCGCAGGTGGGTAAGTGGTGGGGGGAGGAGGGGAGGCAACTGCAACTGGCCTCTTGCTCTGCCAGGCTGGCCCCCTACCCACATCGGGGCCCCGCTGAGCCAGCTGGAGGGATGCCGGTCCCTCTGACCCGGGACCCACTGGCTGCTATTCGTTTGTGAGGTTTTTTTAAAGGGATGGGCGACTTGTGAAAGCTGGTATCACTCCTGGCTGCTGCTTCACCCCGCCCTCACAGGGCCAGCAGTGTCCGGCTCTGCTGGACCGGCACTATGGCCCTCAGATAAACAGGGACGCTCTGAAACGAAAGGCGCCTGGGAGAGGCTCTGCATCCGGGGGTGGCTCATGTTTCCCTTTGAACATCACACCCCTTCAGCTAAGCCTGTTTATTGGAACTTTGGGCTCATAGGCATAAACTGGCGAAAGCCCCCGGCCCCCGGCACGCACACCCTTGGCAGACACCATGGGCTTCCTGCTGCAGTCACCCCCGGACCGGTCACCCCACCCCGCACGGGGAGCGACTGGAAAGGTGTAGCTGCCAGCTCCCTGTCGCCTTTTAAACAGGAATGTGCCCCCCCCCAGTGCCTGCTAACCCCCCCGGCTACACACCGGCCCTGGGAGCGCGTGTTATAATAACAGGAAGGAGCCCTCTGGCACGCCGCCCGCGCTCTGTTGATGAAATCCAGGCTGCTATAAATAGACCCGGCCATGTGAATTTGCGCTCATTTGTTTACAGACAAGCCCCCCCTCGCCCCCATGACCCCTTACCAAATCCATCCCGACGCATCTTTGTTGGATCCCCCTCCCACCTGCTCGTGGCGCGTTAGCCCTGCCCTCGCTGTCCTTCCGGCTGGCTGTTAGCAGTTGCGGGCCTGTCACAGTGCTGCGTCCGGCCTCCCTTTCTCTCCCTTAGGGTCACTCTCCCAGATTGGGGGGGGGGTAGTTAGCCTGGTGCCGCTTCAGATTGGCTGCCTGTCCTCCGCTCACATTTGTGACGTCCCGGTCAGGGCGGGGGAGGCCTTGTGTCGAGGAGAGTGTAACCGTCTGTTATTGCGTTTCATTTTCTTGAGTAATTTCTTTGAGTAATTATCTGCCCCAAACACACAGTTGCAGCTGTACATACCTGGGTTATATGTAACTGATTAAATTCCTCAGTGCGGCTGTGGTGTGGAGCGCCATCTGGGTCCGTGTTTAATACACGCCTGTTCTCATGGACGCACATGCATAGGAAGTTAGCGAAAAGAGACTTTAGTTGAATGCTGCCCAACCTGGAGATATTTCTATGTTCTATGTTTCTATATTTCTAGGTCTGTCGGCTGATTTTATAAGAATGCGTGCAGGTGCCCCTGCCCTTCCCTCTGTGCCTCTGACCTCAGACTCTTCCCATGCAAAATGGTGATTCGCCGTTGTCCTTTTGGGGTGAGGGGTGCCTCTGATTGGCTGTCCCCCCCAGTGGCTTGGGGGTGGCGTGCGATCGCGGCCTCTCTGTTCACTTTTTCCGGCCCTTGTGCATTTCGGATTGCCTGGGACACTCTATAAAAGGGACAGTGGCAGTAGGTGAGTCCTCTGGGCCTTCCACTTGCTTCCTAATCACCCGATAATGCCTTTCACGGCCCCTTTTAGGCGCCGCATTTTTGGGGATGGGGGGGGGGGCGTGACTTGGTCCCCTGCCAAATCCTGAAAGGCTTTTAAGTCACTCTGCCCCCTTCCCCGGAGCAGAGAGCTTCCCCCGCCCCGCGGCTAGGACAGCGCCCCCTCGCTCTCACCTGGCAGCCCCACCCGGCCCTGGGCTGCCGAGACAATGGGCTAGCAGTCACCGCGGCGATGGGCCTGTGATTATTCCGCGGGACCCCTCGCGGGCTACTGCAGCTTTACAGACTCAGCCTTGCCATGCAGGGCTAACACAGAGGAATTGTGTTTTGAATAAGCATATTATCATTATTTTTTAGCTTTTGTTTGCCTGCCCCCCCAGTGCGTAATGAGGGACTCCTGCGGTGTCCCGCCACGCGCTCAGGTCTGTCAGCTCTGCCCCCCCCCCCGCACTCTGCCAACATGCTGCTCACCTGTCAGCTTCCTGTAATGAATGCCCCACCCCCCCCACGGAGTCGCTCTGCTTTCTGTGTTTCCAGCTTGTCTGCCCCCCCCCCATAATCCTCTGAGGTACTTTAAATGAACATTCAAATTTTATTCAGGGGGTGTTGTTTACCTACGGGACACGCAGGCACCTGCTGGCTGGCTGGCTGCTTTTCTGGTGGGGGGGGGGGTGTCTGTCTGTCTGTGTGCATCTATGTGTGTCTGTGCCTCCACGCCTGACCGCAGCCCGTATTTTAATTGGCTGTTTAAGGAGGCAGGCATGCAGCATGGGCCGGGGGTGGTGTAAGAGGGGCCTCTCTGGATCGACAGTGGTGCAGTCTCCCCTGACAGTGGCCTAATTGCGCTGCAAACCGCCGCCGTGTGACATGGGTGTCCTCTGGGCGCCATTCCCGTACTGGCCTTTAGGGGGCCTCAGGTTTGTTTGAGTGGCAGCTTGAGTGGGGTGATGTCATTCTTTTTATAATGTGTTTATTCTGGCGGCTCGGTTATAAACGGCTGCACGTTCTATGCGTTCCCACGCGAGCTGCGGCCTTCAGCAAGAATCCCTCTGATATGATTGTGGCGGGTCATTTAAGGTCACCCGTGGCTTTGAATGGGACCAGACGGTCGTTTCCGGTCGGAAGCCCAGTAGTTGTTCAGGAATGTTGCTGGTCGTATACACTGGTGTGTGATTACTGGTCATGTGATCATTGGTGTGGATGGCAGCTGTAGGGCCATGGCGGGTCATGTGATCATCGTTGTGGGCGGCGGCTGTATGGCCATGACGGGTCATGTGATCATCGTTGTGGGCGGCGGCTGTATGTCTATGATGGGTCATGTGATCATCGTTGTGGGCGGCGGCTGTATGGCCATGACGGGTCATGTGATCATCGTTGTGGGCGGCGGCTGTATGGCCATGACGGGTCATGTGATCATCGTTGTGGGTGGTGGCTGTATGGTAACCCATGTCCCTCTGCCGTGTTTGTGCAGGACGACAGCGATGGCATTCCCTGGTCGGAGGAGCGAGTGGTGCGCCGGGTCCTCTACCTCTCCCTCAAGGAGTTCAAGAGCTCCCAGAAACGGCAGCTGGGGGAGGACGGCCTCAGCGATGGAGCCAAGGGCGGGAATGGTGAGTGCACTCTCCGGGCTGGGTCCTTCTCAGAGCCAGAGCTCAAGCTGATTGGCTGTGGCATATGCATATGTGGGACCATCTGCCAGGGCTTCCTGTTGCAGGGGTTGATGGGAGTTTTGGCCCAGGTTGGCTATATGCTGGTTTAACCTGGGGTGCTGGCAGTTTCGTTAAAAATGCATGAGACCTTTTGATGCACTGTGAGAAGCCATTTTTTTTGGGGGGGGGGGGGGGGGCGTTAGCTACTTTGTGCTTCTCTCCTGTCTGTCATTTTACTTGTAATGCTAACAGCAGCCTGGTCCGTGTTATGCGTGTAAACCGTTTTAATGAAGCGAACTCTTTTTCACGGACTTTGCAAGAAATGTGATTCGAAGTTAAAGTGCATTTCATAGGCAGCGGAGCGGATTAAATTTTTTACAGGACATTTCTGGAACGATCTTGGAACATCTCGGGAGGCAGGTCGCAGCCCTACCTGTGTGTCCCTCAGTGCTGAGGGGTTGATCACTTTAGAAAGGCATGCTTATTATGGGCTGTTGGCTATCCCCCTTTATGGGGGGGGGGGTAGCAGCCAGCGGGAACGGCAAGAGAGCGGATCTGAGTGGGGCGGGGGGTGGGGCACGGCGGATTCGCCTGAGGTGTGGAAGCGGGGGCCGTTTGAAGTGGCTGTGACGAGGCTCTCGCTCAGTGGGGGTGCCCCCCCCCACAAATCAGAGTGATCCCGCTCTCTGTGGTCTGTGGAAGTTTCCGGGGCAATTGCAGGGTGGATTTCACGTTTTCGAGACACGCTGTTTGGGCTGGCATTTGGATTGTTGGGACGCACTCCGCTGATCTTGAGGGCGGCCTGTAGCTTTGAGCCTTTCCCTGTAATAGTCTGACTGCCCTCGACCCCCCTTTGGTCATGGTGGGGGGAGGGGGGAGGAAGAGGCGGTCATGATGGCGACGCTCCGTATCTGTCAGTGAAATCGATGAGGCCTAGGATGATGATGATGATGATGATGATGATGATGTCGTCGTCTGCCCGGGCCTCATTACCGGGGCATGCCGGACCTCCGGCCTGCCCGCAGCCCCCCCCGGGAGCGGGAGGGAACGGCACACGCGAGCGCCTGACCTCATGCCTCCGCACAATGGGCCTCAGTGTCTGCAGAGGGCTTTGGCTGACATGGCGTGTACCAGGGACAACTCTGCCCCCGCTTGGCTGGCAGCCGTATGGGGTGGGGGTGTGTGAGTGAGAGCCGCTGTTCACTTCGCCTCTGTCCCCGTGTCCCAATCCGGCCCTCAGAGACCCACAGTCGGTCCATGTTTTTGTTTCCTCCAAACTGTCTGCCAGACCTGGACGGTCCCGGATTGGGAAACGCTAATCTATAGCATCTGTATCATATGGAATGGTCAGTGACTGTCTCTCTGGAGTCTGATGATGAAGTCTATCGGCACGTGGAGACCCCGGTGCATGCTGGGAGATATTCTTCGCGAGTTTGTGGTATTTTATTTCTTGTTGAGTGCTCCGCCCTCCCATAGTGGGTTTGCTTTAACACTGGTTTCCGGCTCTTTTCATTGGCCTTTGTTACCCTAAGATGACGCTCCATTCCCAGCCCAGACAATGTGCCGCCTGTGATAAGTGCCTTCTGACTCCGCATCTCCGTCCCTGTGGTGTAATTAGAAAAGAAGCCATTTGTGCCCCCATTTTTATCATTTGCCTTAAACATTTTCCTTGCCCTCCAGGCTCGCAGCTGAATGGCTCAGGGACCAAAGGCCTGGATAAGGAGGGCTGCAGAGGTTCATCCCAGAGCACGGATGGCAGCAGTGACTACTCAGAGGACGGCCCCGTCAAGAAGAGGTGGGTCTCCGGCAGAAGCGGCAGCTTCTATTGGACCACAGGGCTGTCGGGTCGACCAATGAGAACAGCGATAGGTTACATGTCAAATGTAATCAGCCAAGTCAGATGAAAAACACGAGCCAGCATCAGGCCTGCTGCTCTGGACCTGGGTGGGTGGGAAAATGTGTCCAGGGTGGCTCTGCTGGCCCTCGTACTGTGGTAAATGCCCCATTTTACTAACCGTTACCACCGTGTCGGTTTCCTTTCACACCGCATACGTTTAAAAATCAGGGCGAAGATGGAGAGCACTGTCCAGAGCTCTGAACTGGGCGGTTCTGGAAGATTACTCAAAATCCCCTGCTGCTTTTTAATCAGCAGAAGCTCCGCCTCCACTCGCCTCGGCTGGATGTGACTTCCTGTCTGCCTCTGTGAGTGGGGCCCCGCCCCCCCAAAGCAGGGAGCGCGTTTATCTTTGTAATGGCACCGATCAATGAGGCCCGGTAGCTGCATTTGTATGATCATTAACCCCCCCATATTAATTATACCGATTTACTAGCCCTGCGCCTGACTCACCACTGATATGGCTTGGGGGGGGGCGGGGGGGGTCTCTGTCCAGGAGCCAGGCAGCCTTCCTGTCCCGGGCCTCAGATAAGATATGCATCCCCTTCCCATTCCCGCTGGCAGGAAATGGCCTGTTAGCACCGCTTACCGCTGTAGCGCGGGTGAGCGGCCTCGCGGGCCCGCCCTTTACCGCGGGAGCCGCTGTATCTGTGATGAGGGAAGCAACGTTAAATGATTGGTTAGACAGGTGCTTGACTTTGATGGCCACTGATGCGGGGCTCGCATCCCGTCCTGGGCGCCCAAATCCCGCCGGGCCCGTGTCCCGCTTTCCGTCCCCAGTGCCGTTTCACACTGGGCAGGATAGACGCCCCCCTCCCCCACCAGACGGGGGGGCCTCACAGGCATGCGGCTTTGTAAAAGCACACAGGACCCGACGCCGTGGCTCCGCAGCCCCGGATTAAAAACGCGGGCCGCTACACAGGGATGGAGAGGAGGGAGAAAACCCGAAATCCCCACATCAAAGGTTGGGTTTAATCCGTGGCTGACTGGGAGCCCGCCTCCAGCAGATGTCCGCTTCGCTTGGCCTCGATCTCGGGCTTCTGACGTCGGGCTGCCTGTGATCTGCTTGGAAAGCCCCACGCTCACGCTGGCCCGCTTTCCAGAAGGACCCATGGGGTGTGCACCTGTCGCCAGCATACCTGTCAATGGGAGGCGCTCTGCAGCCTGTAATCTGCGGCCTGTAATGAGGCGGGGGGCGGGGAGGGCACCAGATGTAGCCGTTAAGGAAAAGCCTGCTTTACTGCGGTGTCTGAAAGTGCAGTGCAGGTGAGCGCTGGAGGAACCAGCGGTACTCACGCCCATATTCTTCTGCCCCGCCCACTTCTCACTGCCCCGCCCCTTTTAATGAGGTGTCTGGAAGGCCAGGCTGCCTTACCTTTGACCTTTACAGTAAGCAGTCGTGAGCAGGAGTGGCTGAGTAGCACCACAGGGAGAGGCTTTGCAGGTGCTTTAGGGTTCTGATCCGAGTGGTCTGCTCCTACAGCCAACAAGGGGCCGTTTGAGGACAAAGGGCGGAGTCTCTGAGGGCGGGGCCTGCAGCCACGTCCACTGGACAGTGAACATACTGGGATGGCATTTCTCTTGGGGAAAGGGCCAAAAGCAAATAGGTTGCAGTGCTTCCAAGGTGTTATCAGGAGCCCAATGTCGGGCACAATGGAGTCGGCATGCTCATGGCTCGGGCCCAGCGCCTTCGGCTGTCGAGGCTCTTCTTTCACCGCCGAGTCGCGATCTGTAGAGACTACCTGCCCCTTTAAGCATGTCAATGTCAGTCGTCTTTAAAGTCCCCCCCCCGCCAGGGGGAGGAGCTTATGAAGATGATGATGGTGATAAAGAGCTCAACCCTCAACCAGAACAATAGTATATTTTCTTAAGCGCAGAGTGACGATCCCGACTTCTGATTGCTCGTTTAAAGCTGCGCCTCGCGCCCGCGATACTCTAACGTTTGTGAGGCATGCGTGCCGTATCATATGTCGCCATGCGGGCTAAAGATGCGTGCGTGATTATGCCGAGAGAATGGGGCGCCCTGCCGGCATTATCCCCGGATAATGTTCCCGGCTTCGCGTCATCCTGATAAAGCCTTTAGCCTGCAGCCCTGGCTGGGTTTCCAGTTTCCAGCATTCCTGCTCGACCGCAAAACGGCTCGGTGTGAAAGTGAAACGCGTGTGTGCGTGCGCGTGCGGCCGTGGCACCGCGTCGCGTGAGAAGCCTGGGTGCAGGTGAGCCTGACTCATAGCGTAAGAATGAGCGTGGCTTCCTGCAGCCTTAACACTCTGTCCGCTTGGGGTGGGGCGGTACGCGTGGCATGGGGTGGCTAGTCTCGCTATCGCGACTGAAGCGCGGTGTCGGCTGGCACCCAGAGCTCAGAAGGAAGTGCATCTACTGTACTGCCTCTAGGTCTGGTGCTGTTGCTACTCCCCCACTGGCGCCCCCTAATGGTGATAGTGTGTCGGTGTGGGGGAGAGGCGCTGCCTGAGCGGTGTTATGCCATGTAGCATTTTGCCACTGCCTTTTGGAAATGCACGGCATCTAGATTAGATTCAGTGCCACGGCTCAGTTGATGCCGTTAATGCACCGTGGGAGAGCTCCAGTCTGGCTGAACCTGGGGACAGCACAGTCAGGCTTTAGGGTGTAGGGGGGAGGGTGTCACGCAGCCCTGCCAATTGGTGGTGCTCTTTGAATGCTATGCGTTTGCCTTTGAGCTCTTGGGATCTTCTTGGGATGGCTGCCGATGCAGTATAATGGAGAGGAAAAGCTTAAGGAGGATTTTCTCGGTTCCTACACAAACAAAGTGATCATGTGACAGGTGTGTGTGTGGGGGGGGGGTGCTTCCTGTGGGATAAAGCAAGTAAAGCAAGGTGTACATATCGCCAGAGGTGTGTCCATATCACAAATGGACACCGGGGCCCTCCTTTGGTCCTTATGGGCATTTCATGGCTTGGCCTTTGGCTTTAGGAACCGAGTCAGTAGTCAGTGAAGCGGGGAGAGAGGATCCATCAACACAGACACAAATCAAGCCGACGTGGGCTGACAGCAGGCAGTAAACACACCGAATTAAACTAGGCCTTAAGCGGCGTATTTATTAATGTTACTGTTCGGCACGTATCCACACTGGGCTCTTTAATAACTGATTTATAGAGTTAACAAATGTTAACGAAACGTTCTTCACCTAAAACGTCTCCGAGTTTAGGTAACGTCGTCATTTTGTGTCTTTTGTTCGTATTTGAAAATCAGGAGTCTCTGGTCATGTTAATCGATAGCGACAGGAGGGCAGTAGTGGGTTTAATACCCTGCAGACACTGACCCTCCCGCCCCAAAGCCCTCTGACAGCTCCCAGCTCCAGTCCCCGAGCAGATGTGCGGACGTATCCCACCGGAGCTAGCTGGTAGCTGTTGTCGGGAGGGAATCCTGCACATCTGGCACATCTGGAAGCATTTATTCTGCCGGGTGCTGATTTTTGTGGGGGGCTTGGCTGCCGTCATATAAGCTGCCCCTTTATTCGGTGTCACTGGGGCTAGGACCCCAGATATGCTGTTAATTAAGAGTGCAGTGTCGACCAGTAGGGGGCACACTGCAGTTACACCAGGGGCACTGTGGTAATTCTGCCTCTCCCAGAATTTAGATGTGGTTTCATAGCCTGGCTCCTTAATCCTCATTCCACCCCGCCCCCAAACACCACATCAGCAAATAAGATAAGAAGAGTGGAGGGACACGCACAGTGCCTCGCCATTAAAGCAGTCCTCAAGGTTTGCGGGGGAATGTCTTCCGGCCTGTAGCTGCGCGATTCGGGACGCATGACAGACGACGTTTCGCTTTTTAAAGTGGCTAATGTGTCCCAACGATACTGAGGCAGCGATGGCGTTTGGCACGGTGGGGGTCCTCGGTCAGACAGCTTACCTGTCAGTTAAACAGGATTAATAACGGTTGAGGTAGTCGGTTATCGCCTCCTAGCTGTGGAGCGTGTTTTAGCACCAGACGCCCTTCATTAGCGTCCGTTTGTTTGACCAGGTGGCCGTGGCTTCACACGGGACCATCTGCATCCAGGCTGGCCGGCCTGCCGACCACAGACTCTGTATTCATGTACCTCATCACCAGCGCGGTCGCGGGGTCTCGGGCTGACCCGCAGATTAGGAGGCTCTCCCGCCGTTCAGGAATGCCTTTGATGATGCCCCCACCCTGCACCGGGGTGTGATTACGGTGTCGCTGTTTGCACTTGGCGCCAGAGGCCCCTTGTTTGTAGAAGCTCCTTGCTCTGTGGACCTGGCATGTTCTGAACTATCTAGACACGCAGGTCTGTGTGTGGGTCACGTCTAGACTCCCCCCCCCGCCCCCTTGGGATAGTCCTGGATATAATGGTCTCTCTTCTAAGTCACCATGGGAAGGAGTTAATTAAATTCAGGTGTAGGTGTGTTTACATGTAGAGGTATAAGCAAAGTAGAGCTGGGTCTGCAGATTGGAGGTCTGGCGCTGTGCGTTTCCTGTCGTGTGTATGAGAGCCGGCCGGGCCGCCTAAACCAGTTTGTGTCGTGCGCCTATGGAAGGCACTTCCTTGCTGGGTTTGTGTCACAATCAGAGATGATTTTCGGGACCCTGGGCCCCCCAACTGCCCCTCCCCGGTATGGTAAAATGTATTATGTTTATCTTACTGTAAATGAATAATATCAATAAAGAGAATTTAATAAAGACAAGACCTTTATTTTCACTTTGGTGAAAAACGGAATGCACAAGTAAAGCAGATTGGCCGTTGAGATGCACTACTTGATCGGCTGCCCTCGGGGGGCCCCCTCCCGGCACGGGGGCCCCAGGCCATTGCCTCCCCTGCCTGTCCACACCAGACTGGACATCACGGCACAGGTTCCTTTGAAAGGTGTGCCTGGGGTGACGTCCTGAGCTAAACGCCCATCCTACTCTTCGATCTCCTCTCCGAGTCGGAGGCTCTTTGCCTTGCTGTCCTTTTGTACTCAAACCTCATGTGCACATTATAGCGTCTGCACATTTAAGTCTGAGCCGCGAGAAATTCTATTTAGACTATGGAGCTTTTGTGGCATTTTCAGGGTGGCGGTAATGGTGGTGATGTTAAGCGGTTCTGTGACTATCCCCCCCCCCCACTAGTTGCTGAGAAGCAGGAGGGCAGGCAGTTTGGGACTCCGCATAAACAGGAAGGTCACACCGTGGGATCCCGCCCCGTTGAGTGGTCCCAGAGCCAGAGCTCCTTTCAGGGGCGAGTTTGAAAGGATTGCAAACTACTGGTGTTGGGCCCTGGATTATGTCTGGGACTCCGGATCCGGATGGGCAGGGTCACCCGTGACTTTCGAGGAATCGTCCATTTCCAGTCATTCGCAAAGCCGGCGGGCGGCAGCACATTTCGGCCAATAGGGGGTGCTATTCTGAATTCTCAGCAGCAGACGGAAGGGTATCGCCACCACTGTGGTTCGGTAAGCTAGTTCTCTCATATGGCCCAGAGCAGAGAGTAATTGGGCAGCATGGTAACCGATAAGAGTAACGGTCCAATAAAATCTACCCCTGATGCTGTCTAGACGGAGTGCTTAGACCACAGACGTCCTCTGACATTTTACTGGCCCCTTCGCTCGGCCAGTGTCTCGTCCAATTAGTCCGGCTTTATTATCCAGCCAATGGCACCCCATTCATCCTTTTCGTATCCTGTGAACCTGAAACAAAAGTGGAGGTAAAATCAATAGCAACCCGAGCCTCCGGATGCCTTTGGGGCCTCGTGTAAGGAGCAGACAAAAGCGAAAACAAACAGCGCGTTTGTCTGCTGTCTGCCGGCTGCTTGCGCGGCCGCTCCTGACCTCTGACCTCTCTCTAAGTTGTTAGCCGCCTGGACTTCATCTGGTTGCTCTTAGAGACACCCCGGCGCTGGCCCTCGTTTTAGTTTAACGAGACGAGACGCCGCCCCCCCGGGGGGGGGGGGGTAACTCCCGTCACTCTGTATGTGATCTGCAGTTGGCTGGCGGATTTGTGTTTTTGGAAGAAGGTTTGTTTTCATCTTGGGTGCGAGGTTGGTTTTTAATTTGCAGACCTCTTGTCGACTAATAAGGTGTTATTAAACATTAAACAGGCTGATCCCTATATTATCTAGATGCTGAATACTTACCCAGATTATTTACCACCAATTGGGGGGGGGAGAATAAGGCAATTAACTTATTTTTGCATTTTCATTCTAATCGGTAAAATCTTGCTGTGAAAATGTCATGATGATGTGCCAGATTGCTTTTATTCCATGCAAGGAATAATATTCAAGTGTCTCGGCTACAGTGTCTGTGTTTGCCATGTTAATCTCAGCGATGGGGTGGTTTTTGATGTGATTCAGGAAGTCTGTCGGATGAAACGGGACACTAACGCCAGTCTCTTGCACCTCTCGAGGAGTGGGGTGGTGTTCTCTGCTCACTGAGGACACTATGCACGCCCGCTCTGCGTGTACAGGGGGGCCCATCAGCCGGTACCAGCCATTCGCTTGCGGAAGCTTCCGCTTGCATCGCGGCACATCGCCGTTTCTATGGGGGGCGGCCAAGGTGTTTCTCCCTGAGAGCACAGTCTGCGCCCCCCCCCCCTCCCCCCCATCCACCATTGTACCTGGCGACCAATCAGGAGGCAAAAGGGTTCAAGATGGCTTTAAACTGCCAAATTCCCACCCCCCCCACACACACACACACACACACAGACACACACACAGACACGGTCGACACCAGACAATTTGCCCCTTATCACCCAGAGAGCCAAAGTAGGCTCCCAGCACAATGGAAGCATAGTTTCCATTTATGTTATAGATACCATAGACTCTTACACCCCCCCGCTTCAAACAGCCTTTCTGCACGAGCACGAAGCCTGATAAGGGACTGCAGCTGCCCCGAGAGCCAGCGGAGTCCCGTGCAGATATTCGCAGTCGGCCAGCCTCCGCTGCCTCTCCAAGCCACTTACGGCCGTTTTTTTTAATGCATTTTAATTCACCTGTTTCAGTCCCATCCGTATCCCCGGGAGGGAAATGTGGGGCCGGCTTGCTTAAAATAAGCTGTGAATTGTTGAAATCTTTGGTGCCGGAGGGATCCTGGCTCGACATCTTGTTCCGTTTAGTTGGGGGAGGCGCGTTTGGGTGGGGAGGTCAGAGCAGAGGAGCGTAAGTGCAGAGCTGCAGCACGGACCTAAATAACCAAACAGTATTTAGAGTGTGTGGTCCTGCTTGGGGGGGGGGGGTCTGTGGAAATTTGATCAGTTGTCGTTAATTACCGTCAGGACTGAAATACCAAAAGATGGTTAGATGTTAGATCACAAATCTTATAAAAATGACTAGATGGGTGTTTCACTGCTTATAACTAGTTAATTATAGTGAAATCTTGACATATCCAGCTGTTATCACACTGTTGCAGGTGTACAGTTTTGATAATGATCATGATGTCATCATGCCATGTGGGCAAGACCCAACTTGGCATCGCTAAGTGTGTTGAGGTGCCGGCTAGCGGTCAGACTCTGAATGCTCATTTTCAGCTCCTCCCTGCCCCTTGTTGATTGATGACTCTCACTGGGTGACTCCTTCACGCCACAGTCTGATTCATGGTGTTATCTCGCCTCCCTACAGGCCCAGGCTGCAAGCCCAGAGAAAGTTCGCCCAGTCCCAGCCCAACTCTCCCAGCACGACCCCGGTGAAGGCGGCTGAGGCTGTACTTCCCACCCCTGCTTCCCAGATCACGGACATCTCCAGGCGCAAGCCCAAGACGGAGGACTTCCTGACCTTTCTCTGTCTCCGAGGTGAGGGGCCCCAGCACTGCTCGCCGGCCACCACACGCCCCACACCGCGAGTATCCCATTAAGGCCCCACTGGGGAGCGGGTCACTTCCGCAAGGTCGCAGTACATTCTGAGCTTTGAAATGGGTCGGGTCGTCGTCCTGCTGATGACTGGGGCTATGTACAGCCCTGTATCTGGAGGGTCATGGGTTCCAAGCCCATTACCAGCAGAGTAATCATAACTCCACTGGGCTCCTGGGCACGGCTCTTAACCATGACTTCTCCCGGGGTGCTGGGCACTCTGACCCCAACCCCCCCCCCTTACCCTGGGCACTGGCATTCTGACCTCCTGCCTTTCGGCCTACCTGAGGTATCAGCCGCAGATCTAACCTCTGCATATGAAATCCGCCTTTGCTACCTGCTGTCCCTCTTGATGAAATCTGAATCTTCTGCATCCGTATCTGCCTGAGGCTAACATGTGCCGGTCGGCTGTTTCTGTACCGGCCCTGGTGCCCTGCGTGACGTTCACAGGGCGAGATTCCTGTGGGTTGGTCCGGGACGTGTGAAAGAGTTTAACACCCATCCTCACAATATGTTTCACAAAAGGCAGAGTAATGAACAGACTATTTAAGAATAACAGCTCTTAAATTTTGAAGACATGTAATCTACCGTATTTTCCGGCGTATAAGACGACTGGGCGTATAAGACGACCCCCCACTTAGGAGCAGAAATTTATGGTGTGAAAAGTCGCCTTATACGCCGGAAAATACGGTAACTCTCTAGTTCCTCTCATCCCATGTCTTCTAGAAAAATCCGACCGATTGAGGGGCAGAAGCGATGTTTCAGCTCATTATTTTTATTTTCTTATTAGGATCTTTTACTTTTCATCAATATTTTCCAAAGGAGTACATTTACCCTCCTTGTTTTAAGTATATTTTTTCACGCTCTTGTCCAGAGCAACATACAAGCCAGGCAGACGGAGCATCACACGCAGAATGCAGTCCAAGAGGCAGCTAGGCGCGAGCTTCCAGTGAACTTCCAGTGAACTTCCAGTGAGCTTCCAGTGAGCGTGCAGTAGTCACAGGAGCTGAACATGCTGCAGACAGTATGAGGATTTAACCTGAATAAAATGTGCAAAGCACATGTATGAGGCTCGCAGGAGCGAGGCCATTTTAACTGAGCCGTCTGCAGACTTGATGTAGTCGTGTAGCTCAATCCGCCGTTGTGGCCAATGCATTCGGAATATCAAGCTGGGCCTGGCGTTTCCATTCAGCCTGACACGGCACCCCCCGCAGGGCTGACTTCAGTTGTCGCTGCTTTGACAGCTTGATTTCTTCACCAGCATCTGCTGTGAAGTTCCGGGCGCGTCTCTCTCGGGCCTCGAGCAGCCTGGGACCTCCGGTGTTTATCGCGGGCGGAACGATGCCTGAGAAATGCGGGACGCGGATGGCCAGGGGGGAGGGGTGTCCCATTCCAAAGAGCGATCTTTCACTGAGCCTAAGCGCGCTTCAGCGAAAGACTGAAAAACGACGACGCGATTGCTTACCCTGTGAGCAGATCAGTCCTCAGAAACGTGTCCTATTCCAGTGCAGAGAGAGATCGATGGCGTTCCCGGTACGAGGCCGGAGGTCACGGGGGTCGTCTCCTGTGTGTCGTGCCCTGCCCCCCTCCCCACAATGAAGTGTTTATCTTGTCTCACAAACATGCCAAGCACCCCCCAGCCAGGCAGCCTGACGGTATGATAAAATCCTTTGAAAACATCAGGCGGGGGGGGGGGCTCTCTTTTTGTGAAAAGAGCTATTATTTGTAGGTTTTTTGTGATTTTTATGAGGATAGTGTGTGGGTTTATGTATATATATGTATATATGTATATATATATATTTATTTATTCTTTTTGCCGTTGCCTTTGTTGGTGTGTCATTGTTGGGTTTTGCAGTCACCAGTGATTTTCCAGCAAGGATTTTACAAAAATGTCAGACTGCCTTTTAGATATTTTTAGACGGAGATTGATATATTTTTAATCCCCCCTGGGAGTGTGTGTATCCCCATGTGGTGAGGAGTAATTAGCGTCGCCCCTAGATGCCGCGCTGGCTCTGTGGCCGCTCTCCTTCGGTGTCCCTCCCCTTATCAGTGCGCAAATTCCCTCCAGGTTCTCTGATAGATGATCCCAGGTGGCCGCGGATACTGCCTGTCAGTCGCTCCTATGGCGCTGGTGGCCGCGGATACTGCCTGTCAGTCGCTCCTATGGCGCTGGTGGCCGCGGATACTGCCTGTCCGTCGCTCCTATGGCGCTGGTGGCCGCGGATACTGCCTGTCCGTCGCTCCTATGGCGCTGGTGGCCGGGGATACTGCCTGTCAGTCGCGCCTATGGCGCTGGTGGCCGCGGATACTGCCTGTCAGTCGCTCCTATGGCGCTGGTGGCCGCGGATACTGCCTGTCAATCGCGCCTATGGCGCTGGTGGCCGCGGATACTGCCTGTCAGTCGCGCCTATGGCGCTGGTGGCCGCGGATACTGCCTGTCAGCCGCTCCTATGGCGCTGGTGGCCGCGGATACTGCCTGTCAGTCGCTCCTATGGCCCACCCCGCTGCCTGTGCGGATGTAGGCTAAGGCAGAGCTGTGTGGACTCGCTGGCCTCTCTGTCCCTCCAAGGCGCAGGCCTTCCCCAGCTGGCGTTTTCACAGCGGGGCAACAATTTTTAATAAGAGACATACCCCCTCCATGATTCTGAGAGTCATATCCATGAGTTCAACTCACTGGGAATTTTTTCCGAAGCCGGAACAGGATGGCACACTCCCCCGATTCAATTAAGTCCACTGAGGGGCCGCGTTCTGGCGGGGAACGGGCTGATTAAATTTGCCAGTGACTCGTCGGCTGAGGGCAAACTGGGTTAATGGATTTCCTAACATTCAGGAATGTAAATTAGAGGGGATATAATCCATAATCCTCTTGCATCCTCCGCTGTGGTTTGCAGACGCTTGTTGAAAGGGGCCTGGCCTCCCGGTTTACCGCATGCTGCCGGATTATTCCCCCCCCCTCCCCACTCTGCATGCGAGCGGCGCCCCGGGGGAAATCAAACGCTGGTGCGATGCTGTGGCGGCTGCGGTCTGTCGTTCTCCTGAGACGGCCCGAGAAACAAAGGGGCTCTGCGTGAGGGTCTCTCCCAGCGGGTCTCTCCCGGAGTGTCTCTCCTGGAGTCCGCAGGACCGGATCCCCCTTGCGGAAAGGCCTGGCCGCCGTACGGCGTCTGTGTGGGTACTGATCAGCACATGCTTGTTTTGTGTTCCCGTTTGCCTGCCCAATTAAAGCTCGCGCTTAAGCCCAGTAAGCAGCATGTCGCCGTCGCCGGTATGTCTGTCGACATGATCCCACGCGGAAGACCGACCTCACAGAAACGCGAGAATGATTGTCCACGGTTCCTGCTTTTAAACGTTACAGTAATTGGGGGGGGGGTGGGGGGGGGGGGCATGACAATCTC
>JAODKL010000047.1:7987991-8010325 GCA_026780765.1 Petrocephalus schoutedeni
CGTTGCCCCCCCCCCCCCCCCCTCGTGTCGTCTCGCTCCTGCCTGGTGGAGGAGTTAAGGCTCCTCGCCTGCTCTGGGCTGCGCACCGCACGTGTTTCATGTTAATGCGCAGCCAGCCTGCAGCTGCCCGTAGCATATGATGTCACCCCCCCGGTGCTCACGTGCGGCGCGCTGCACTGCTTGTTTTTCTTTTGGATTTCTCCCTTCTTCAGGGGGGACATCGGGTTCAGTCGGGAGTAGCTGGCACACACACACGCACACACACACGTGCGCACACACACACACAGCATGCTATGTCACCGTGTGGCAGTGCTCACATGTTTAGGTCTGTGGTGTCACCCCCAACTGTGCTTTTCTTAAATTTCTTTTAAATTTAATTAAATACATTTCATTTATTTATTGCCGGCCACACGATTGTGCTGTGAGGCTAGGCTCACGTGTGCAAATTCTCAGGAGCTTTATGGGGTAGTGTGAGTGAGCCCTCTACTGGTGAAACAGAGTTAGTTCCTCATACCAGTCATCCTACCATGAAAAATCTAAATGAAAGCCTGATTTATTCTCCTTACATACTTGCCTTGAGGTAAACTTATTTAAAAACTTTTCAACAATTAAAAAGCATTAAAATTCATAAACATTTCTGTGGAATATGCTGTACTAACAGATTGCTCTAGAATGACCTCAAATCAACCTCTGCGTCACTGAAGTACCGGGCGCGTCCCCAATAATCCCTTAAATAAGACATTTCCCCAAAAAGGTGCTTTGTCCTGGCCAGGCCGCAAGCCTCTGGAATCTGTCTGACCATCAGGAGGTACAGTGATGTCATGAAAGGGTAGCAGGAGCCAGTAGGGGGAGGAGCTAGGAGGAGGGCCCAGCTGGGGGAGGAGCCAACTGGGGGAGGAGCTAGGAGGAGGGCCCAGCTGGGGGAGGAGCCAACTGGGGGAGGAGTGACAGACGAGGCCAGTGAATGCCCTGTGCTGAGGGGGTGGGCGATCAGGTTTAGATGGACTCCGGCTTGGGGGCCGCTTGCTGTGTCTGGGGCCTCACCTGCTGGGCGGCCTGATTAATGTGCAGGGCAGGGCCAGGCGCCTGCCCCCCCTCGCCCACTAGGAGGCGGCGTGATAACAGATGCCATGTTACCATTCTGTCTTTCTGTTGGCTGCCCCCATTCTGGCTTCTCTCCGGTGCGGCGTTCACCTCTGTGTCGGGAAGGCATGTGAGGTGAGGTGGTGGGCCAGCACCCCCCGCACAGTCCCAAAGTGGCACGGCCCCCCCGCGTCCCCAGAGGCAGACAGCGGGGTTCAGTCAAGCCACTCTGAGGACAAGTCTTTTGTTTCCTACATAAAAGCTAAATTACAGAGCTTAAGCAAAGCCAGTGTAATTATTTTATGCTCTGGGATGTAATTCCAATATATAAACCGTATTTCGGGTTTTGCTGAACATCTGGCGTTACTAACGTAAAGTAAAAACATCTTTTTTTTTTGTGACGGAGGCTGTTTTAGGAATGTTTTGGAAAGCGAGCTGTTACTTGACCGGCTCTTCATTTTTCCAGCTTTGTATGTAAAGATCAGTGACGTGCCTTTAACGGTGGACGGTCACGCTGTGACACCGTGCCTGTGCACAGCCACGTGGTTTCTGGGCCGGTACATGGTGACTATAATTTGTGTTAAAATTAGTGACTGTTTAGCAGGAGAACAAGATCTTCCAAAAGCTGCATCTGGTACCACTGATGAGCCAAAACGTCCCTCGCCCCCGCCCCCCCCTCCCTCCTCCCCCCTTCCCGTCTGTCTCCCTGTTTCTCTCCTTAAACGTTTGATGCTCTTCACAGTTTGCGCCGTTAGTCTCTCGTTTGGTAAAGCCCGCGTTTAACCCCACCGATTTGCCCCGCGGCATATCTCCCTTCGGCCTCTGCGGTGCCCCGGCGGCTTTCTGAGACACAGAGGAGCGCCATTGTCCTTGACAGTCTCCCTCTTGCCCCGGCAGGTTTCCAAGGTGAATGGAGTCACGCGGGGGCCCTCTGCCGTCACGCACACAGCCAGTGCCAAAAAAACAAAGGACTTCCGTCTGCCATCCAAAACTGTGAAGTGCACAGAAGTTGGGAGCAAGGCCCGCGTCACGCACACCAAAGCTAAGGGGGTGCTGGTCAGGAGGTCCAGACTGAACCACAGCAAACACAGACAGTCCGCTAGTAACCACTACCACCCCGACCCCGGCGGCAGCCCACCCCCCTCGAACTCAGGAAAAGCCCAAGGTAGCAATGCAAAAACACGCAAACAGGTGCTATTATCCAACGGGGCAAACAAGCCGGCCACTGGGGGCGCCGCGCGCCTCAACGGATGCCTCAACGGGCAGCTGTTCCCCAAAGACGGCGCCCCCCAGGGCCGGGAGGGCCTCCGCAACTCCAAGAGACGGCTGGCGGCGGCGGGGGCCACGGTCCAGCTGCTTTTGGAGAGGTCCAAGAAGCCGAAGCCTCCGGCCACCGCCCCCGAGGCTCCCGGCGAGGCAGCCGTGCCCAGCGGGGCAGCGGTGCCCAACGGGCACGTCGCCGCCGAGACCGGCACGCCCAGCCCGGAGCGCCAGCGGCCCAGGCGCTCCACCGCGGGGCGGCTCATGTTCAGCAGGAACTCGCAGCTCTCCAGTGCCACGCCACCACAGGCCCCCCCCGACCGGTCCTCTACCTCAGCCGGCGAGCCGGCCCGCTCCCCACAAAAGCCGACAGAACCCCGCACCAAGGCCGGCTGCCCCCCTATCACAGAGGTGCTGGTGCTACGGCCCGGCTCCTGCGAGTTTCAGGACCCACTGGCCTACCTGGACTCGGTGCGGGAGCGGGCAGAGCCCTACGGACTGTGCCGCATAGTCCCGCCGCCCGAGTGGCGCCCCGAGTGCAAGCTGAACGAGGACATGCGCTTCGTGACACAGGTGCAGCACGTACACAAGCTTGGCCGCCGCTGGGGGCCCAACGTGCAGCAGCTGGCCTGCATCAGGAAGCATCTGCGCGCTCAGGGCATCGCCATGGACGAGCCGCCCCTCATTGGTGAGTGCGGGCCCCTCCTGCAGGGCTGGGCTGTGGGCACGCCCAGGTTTGGGGGGTCCTGTGTGGGGAAACGCCCCATGCGTCCAGGAAGGAAGCTGAAATCACTTTGGCTGTGTTTTCAAAAGCGAGACTGGGAAGCATTTTTCACAGGAATGTCTGTCGGTGTCTCTGTCTATCTGTAGATGGCAGACAAAGAGCAGGGAGTATTTATTATCTGGGTGAGGCTTTGCCATTAATTAGGATTCCCCTTCCAGTCAATTGTTTTTGGCCCCTTTTTATGAGGGATTCTTCATTGTGGTTTAGAAGAGACGTCCAGGGCATGTTGAGTATTTGTGTCTGTGTGTGTGTCTGTAGCTGTGTGTGTGTGTGTATGTATGTAGCTTTGTCTGTGTCTGTAGCTGTGTCTGTAGCTGTGTGTCTGTCTGTAGCTGTGCGTGTGTTTCTGAGCACGTGCGTGCCCTGACCCCACCCCCCCTCCGTGCACAGGCTCCCTCTGAGTGATGGATTCGCTCATGACCATCTGTGACTGATGCAGAGTGTCTCCATGTGGGTTTCAGAGGCCCCAGCGGGGGGGGGGGGGTCTGGGGAAAACAGGACTGTGTGGGCAGTCAGGAGGGGGGGCATTCCTGTGTTTGCCAAACCCTTAAATCTGGCTGCCCCCCCCTCGGGTCAAGTTGCCTTTCAAGACCGAAGCGTGATCCAGCCAGCACCACGTGATCCAGAAGATCCACCCTGTCATTTGAAATGGGGGGGTTTATCAGTGATTGTGTGCCGCGGTGCAGTCTGCCCCTGCTTCCACACGCACGATCTCAGTCCATCTTTCCCGCCACAGGGGGCTGCGAGCTGGACCTGGCCCGCTTCTTCCAGCTCATCAACGACATGGGCGGCATGCAGCAGGTGACGGACCTCAAGAAGTGGAGCAAGCTGGCAGACCTGCTGCGGGTGCCGCGCTCGGCCCAGGACCGGCTGGCCAAGCTGCAGGAGGCCTACTGCCAGTACCTGCTCTCCTACGACTCGCTGTCGGCCGAGGAGCGCCGGCGGCTGGAGCGGGAGGTGCTGGCCGAGAAGGAGGGCCTGGAGCGGCGACGGGGGCCCCTGGAGGGCCATGCGGAGAGTGCGCACCGCGCGCTGGTGCTGCCGCGCTACGAGCCCAAGAACGGCTTGGTCAACGGCGTGGTGCACAAGGACGGCCTCCGCGGCCGGCTCAAGGATGCCGTGGATGCGCTCAAGATGGGCCGGCGTCGGCTCTTCGCTCAGGAGAGGAAGGTGGATGAGCAGGAGGACCGCGGTGTCCTCAGCGACCAGCACAAGTGTCTTTACAAGGTGAGTCCACTCCACATTCCTCCTGCTTCCCATAATGCATTTCACACTGCAGAGGCAAGCAAGCAAGAACTGCACACATGACTTCTTGAAGCTGGTGGGTGCTCCCTTTTGAGGAAGAGTGACAGATTCTAGAAAGTTCCATCAGGAGGCCATCCCCCATCATGTGTGTGTGTTTGCGTGTTTCCCACAATGCATTTCTGTGCCCTGGAAGCATCCAATAAGATCTGTAAGACAAACAAGGCCTGCGATTCTGAGCCGTGGTGCTCTCTTGAGAAGCAGCGGGCTTCTGGAAAGTTCTTCCTGCGCCCCACCATGTGTGTGTATGTGTGTGTGTGTGTGTGTGTGTGTTTGCTCTGGTGTCTATAAGAGCGACAGAGATATAATGTAGGTCAGTGAAAAGTTCTCCTAGTCATCTCCCCAGGCTTTGTGGTCTGTAGACTGTCCTCATTTCAGCAGCAGACAGGATCCATATTCATTTAGTGTTACTCTGGTGAAACATGGTGTCCGGCTGCTGCTCGGTGTGCTGGTTCTGGTCCTGCCGGTCGTGTTCCCCGGAGCAGACCCACAGCCCCCTGACCCGTCTGTGCCCCGTCTCCTACAGGGCCGGTCCGTCTCCTTGACGACCTTCTACCGGACAGCCAGGAACACTATGAATATGTGCTTTAACAAGGAGCCTACGGCCGCCGAAGTGGAGGTACGGCTCTGGGTGCCGCCGGCTGACGGGCCATCAAACGCTCGCCTGTGAGGGGCGCTCTGTCCCACTCACCGAGTGGCTCTAAATTGATGCCTCTCCTTTTGGCGCCCCTCTCTCTGCCCCCCAACAGCAAGAGTACTGGCGCATTGTGGAGCAGAAGGACTGCCATGTGGCCGTCCACAGCGGGAAGGTGGACACCAGCACTCATGGGAGCGGCTTCCCCGTGGCCAAGGCGGAACCCTTCTCTAAGTGAGTAGCGGCTCTGTTCCGCTTGGCCTCCGCGACCCCCGCTGACCGCCGGCCCCCGCTGACCCAGCCTCTGTCTCCGCAGGCATGGATGGAACCTGACGATCCTCCCCCACAACTCCGGGACCATCCTGCGTTACCTTGGTGCTGTGCCTGGTGAGCATCGCCGTGCGCGCCTCGCTCTCGCCGTCAACCCCCCTAAGAGTTCCCGCTGTTGGTTCACTAGCAGGACCTAAATGTCTGCGGACACAAATGTACTTCGAGGCGATTTTCGCCTCCATTTGCCGTGTCCGCGACGATCGAGTTATGCGAGCGTGCCGCTTTATCAGCCAGCCAGTAGAGGGCGCAGTTCCCTGCTCCGCTAGCTTGACACTGGAGATATTCAGCTCAGAAGTTCCAGCACACAGGTGGTCACCCTCCTCCTCCATCTGGACCTTGTTTGCGCTGCCTCTAAACCCCCCCCCCCCCCCCTCTGCCCACAGGGGTGACCATCCCCTGGCTGAACATCGGCATGGTGTTTTCTACCTCATGCTGGTCTCGCGACCAGAACAGCCTTCCATTCATCGATTACTTACACACGGGTGCGGACTGCATTTGGTAAGTCGCCTGCCCCGGGGTGCTCGGTCGCCCCCCCCCGCAAAGTAAAGGTCACCGCCGCGTTTCAGCCGTAGATCGATAGATGCTAATTTCTAACACGCAGCAGAAATGCTACGTGCCTGCCAGAGCGCATATAAGACGGTGCCGGCTGCTTGGGGAAGCCGGAGGCTGCGTCAGAGTGGCCCAGCAGCCCCGCGGATACCGCCCGATAATGGCTGGACTACGAACCGCTGCCTGGTTACACTGGGAGGTTTTGGTGCAGTTTTGGATGCACTTCAAAATTAAATTCCAGTTTATTGGCCGTGGAATAAAGAAGGCTTTAAGTGTGTGGTGATGGCATCGCAGGAAACCATGGGTTTGATGTGTCGAAATGAGCAGTTGTCCCTTTCTGGGTAACTCGTTTTATCCAGTTTATGTTGGGAAGCTCATTATCGGACGTCAGGGTCTCGGGGATGGCGTGTGTCCTGGTGAAGGGGGTCTTGTCTCCATGATGTCCCGTCTCCCGTGGGCAAAGGGCTGACACTAACAGAGGCTCTTCCCCAGGTATTGTATTCCTGCTGAGGAAAAGGCGAAGCTTGACAAAGTGGTGCACACCCTGCTGCAGGCCAACGGCACCCCTGGGCTGGAGATGCTGGAGAAGAACATCATGGTGAGGAGATGGCCAGTGGCTTCTGGGGCACTAATGGGGGGCTGGATCAGCCTAATGACCCCCCCCCCCCACCACACACACACATATACATACACACACAGACCCACGTACCGACCGTCCATTTGTTTCTATGGGGAAAAACCCTAATCCCAACCACAACACCCTTAACTCCAACCCTGCCTTATCCTTAACCAGAAGTAACTGACCCTAATACAAGACTTTTTATTTTTTTTTTACTTTTACTTTTTTGATTGCATTCACTGATTTTTTTTTTTTAATAAAATTGAGGTTATCCAAATGGGGACTTAAAACCATGTCCCCAAAAGTGAGGAAATTTCAGGTCCCCAAGTGTGATCTATGCAAACGCACGCACATGTGCACACACACACACGCACACACACACACACACACACACATGCACGCACACACACACACACAATCACGCACACACACACACACACACATGCGCGCACACACACACACATGCGCGCGCACACACACACACACACACATGCGCGCGCACACACACACACACATGCGCGCGCGCACACACACACACACACACACACTGTTTCTGGTTGCAGCTGCTCAGCTGTCAGGATGAGGAGATGCAGGTCCATCTCGAGCTGCCAGCGAGGCCTGGCACTGCCTCAGAAACCAGACAGATGCTAACAGGAATGTTTATTAATGCCAATTATGCCTCCACAGCCCGTCTGTTTAACGTCAGGCTCCCTGTGAAGGAAAGCCAGGCAACCTAAAGCAGATACATCTCCCGGATGCTCCTGCATTCTCTGCTACTTCCATTTAGTGTCATGGTTTTTAGTTCATATTCAGTATGGATCAGGATTCGGGATCCAGGGCAAATGCTGCACCAGTAACTGATCTCCGCCGCGCCCCCCAGATCTCCCCAGAGGTCCTGTCCCGCGAAGGCATCAAGGTGCACCGCACGGTCCAGCAGAGTGGCCAGTTCGTCGTCTGTTTCCCGGGAACCTTTGTATCCAGGGTCTGCTGCGGGTACAGTGTATCCGAAAGCGTGCAGTTTGCCACCCCCCAGTGGATGAACCTGGGATACGAGGCTGCTAAGGTGAGCTTGCCAGTGTAACTTAAATCCTCCCTCCAGAGTAAAACTGCCCCACAGCCAGGACGAGACCTTGGGCCAAGGCAGACACTCCCCCCGTTTACCAGCTGTAATTTTAACTGTTTGTAAATTGGCATTATAATTTGAAATTTAAAGGCCTACATTATCTGGTTTAGGCATACAGATGCTGGGCTGTGGCAAAAACTGGGTCAGGCTGGGGGCCCCCAGGACTAGATTGGGGGCTGCTAATTAGCATAATGATTAGGGGAGATGGGAGCCGCGGACACGACAGCCCAGCTGGTCGGGGTGTGCTGCTCCAGCGCGGCCGCCCATCTGTAACTGGCAGAACACTGCTGATACACGGTGCCCCCCGCCCCCCTCCCGCCGCAGGACCTGAAATGTCGGCACATCGCCAAGCCCTTTTCCATGGAGAAGCTGCTCTACCAAATCGCCGTGTTCGAGTCCAAGCGTGAGAACGGCCACGTCCTGGGCACGATTGCCTCTCTTCTCAAAGATCTCAGGTGAGGGGGGAGCCCGCCACTCCAAGCTGCCCGCCCCCGTCACAGTGGGACCTGAGCACAGCACGCGGCCGGTAATTCTCCAGGGTAACCCCCCCGCCTTCTGGCCGCCCCAGGGACATCGAGAAGCGTCAGCGGCAGAAGCTGTACGAGGCCGGGCTGCTCTCCTCGGCCCGCTACGGGTCGCACGACGCCACCCAGGCCCCCGGCGACGCCCGGAAGAAACCGCGCAAGTGGCTGGCGCTGGAGTCATCGGAGCGGCGCTGCCAGACCTGCCAGCACCTCTGCTACCTATCCATGGTGAGCCCCCCTCCCCCGAGATGGGTAGATTCACACGAGGGAGGCCGGGTGTTCCTGGGATCGGCTAGCAGAGTGGCTTTGTGTGTTTGCCCGTCTGTTGTATGTCGAGGATGCTGCTGAACTCCTGCCTGATCTACCCCCAGAAATCCCTCCATCCCGCTCAGAAGGAGCTGTGCTCACCAAGCCGGCCACATTCTAATTCCTGCACTTGGCGAAAGCCACACTTTTTTGTTTTTTAAAACTTCCATCTTTTACCAATCTATAGAGCTCAGTGTTTTGCTTAGGGGATAGGAGAACAAAAAAGGCCCCTCCTGAGACTTCCAGCTTTAACACTGTTTTCTTAACTGCTGAATCCAAAATTAAAAAGCAGTTTTTTGGAGAGAGTGGCCGAGCCCAAAGGGGTAGATTGTGCTGACCTCGGCATGCCGTGAACGGGACAGCTGGCCTCCCCGGTGGGGGAAGGTGTGGCGAGACAGATTACAGGTTTCAGGCGGAGGCCTCTCGCAGGCGGAGCCTTATCTCCGCACCACAGCCGCCGCCGATCTCAGCAACTCGCATCTGGTTGCTTAGTGACCACAATGCGCTGATTTGGTAGCGAAGGGATCGCGAATCCCGCTGTCGATGTCCGTCCTGTTGATAATCTATGTGCCGTTGGCAGGTGGTCCAGGAGAACGAGAATGTGGTCTTCTGCTTGGAGTGCGCGTCACAGTATGTGGAGAAACACAAATCCTGCCGAGGCCTGAAGATGATGTATCGCTATGACGAGGTATGACATCATGCAATGAGGTATGACATCACATGACAACGGCACAGTAAGCTGCCGGTGGCGTTCAGGCCTCACGATCTCTCTCACGCCAACACAGTTAGCTGCCAGTGGTGTTCAGGCCTCACGGTCTCTCTCACGCCAGCACAGTTAGCTGCTGGTGGCGTTCAGGCCTCACGGTCTCTCTCACGCCAACACAGTTAGCTGCTGGTGGCGTTCAGGCCTCACGGTCTCTCTCACGCCAGCACAGTTAGCTGCCGGTGGCGTTCAGGCCTCACAGTCTCTCTCACGCCAGCATAGTTCAGGCCTCACAGTCTCTCTCATGCCTGCTCTCTCTTCCTGCTTGGGACAGGAGCAGATCGACAGCCTGGTGAACCTTGTGTGCGGGAAGGCGACGAAGGGCCGTCAGAACTGTAACGGGGCCATGCTGGGAAAGATGGCCACCAAGCGCGGCCCACGGAAGCGAGCCACAGTGGAGGTCTGCCGCTCTCGCCTTCCGTCCTCCCATCTGGCCAAAAGTGCTACGGGTTCCTAGTGAAGATGCCAAGAAGTCCCAGGGTGTTTTTCTTTTCCTTTTTTTAAACCTTCACAACACCCCACAGTCACCCAATTCCTTCCTGGCACAAGGAAATTTTTGCACTAGTTTGATCATCCTTCCTTTTATGAGGTCTTCTCAGGCGGAGAGCCTAGCATTACATTGACATTTATGTGGTAACGGCCCACCCTCCCGGCCCCCAGACCATGATCCTGACCTGTGAATATGGCAGACAGACCGTCGCCTTTAAATGACTCGGTCGGTGACATCACACACCAGCGCAACCTCGCTCCGGTTTTCATTGGGCTGGGGGGGGTGGCGGCAGATCTTGGAAAAAACTGTGCCTGATTTTATGAGGACACCTTGTGTTGGTTTTTCTGTTTATTTTTTGGTGCTGTTGGATAATACTGTATATCAGACATCAAACAGGAAGTGCTGAGTGCTAGTTCTGTTCTGCAGGAAGGTGGGTCCTTCCTCTTTAGATGTGCAATCCTATTAACATTCCTTACTCCTAGTCCTACCGTTTCATCCCTACTGGTAAGCATTAATAATTATATATATATATTTTTTTTTATGTTTTGATTTTTATTTTGTTCTGATGTGCTTCACAGGTAGAGCCACTAGATCTGAAATGTGAAATCCGAGAATCCCAGTTTTGTTTTGTCCCTCATTTTTGGGTTTTCCGCTTTTCCACGTGTATTATAAATTCTGAGAGATGAATGGAGTACAGCAGACTCTTTTTGTACATACTCCTGTAAATTTCTTTAAATACTTGAGCCTTCTTGGGGTGTGTATGGGGGGGGTGGTGGTTGATGAAGAAAAAGCCTTACATTTCAGATTCTTCATCTTACAGGGTTGCTCTTGTACCATAAATAAGTGCTGCTTATGTCACGGGGAAGCAAAGAGAGGCACGGAGCAGTGGCGCCCCCTGTAGTTTTTCTAGCTTTACTTTTTTAAAGAAAAGGGAAAATTATTCATAAAAAAAAAGGTTTTTACATTTTCATTACTGAAAATTTACAATGATGTAGTAGCTACTCATGTTGCACTGAGCTTGCCAGTGGTGACTGTCAAGAACTTATAACCCCGTTTGTCGGTCGCTGTCCTTCGCGGAAGACTGAGCTGTTTTAGGATATTTAATGAAAACAGAGTTGTGTTTTCGGACAGTGTGGTTGTCAAGTTTTTATGGCCTTACGATGTATTTTATTCAGAATTAGTTTTGTTGTCCTTTTCTACGGTAAAACTTGCTTATGGTCTGACGGTTTTTATTTATTAGCCCCACCTCCTGCTTCCTCCCACATGGAGACGGACAACGGACATTCATGTTGGTAATTGCCAGTTTTAACCCCCCCCCCCACCCCCCCACCCACCCAGTTTGTACTTTTAAGGTTTAATAAAAACTAAAGGACAATTCCCTGTTACTTCCTCCCAGACTGTTTTTCCAGCCTTTGCTCTCATGCATGCACCTCCTGCCAGCACCAGCCTCCTGTCAATAAAAGAAGCCAGGCGTCAGCACCGCCGCCAGGCCGTCAGTTTGCTTTAGGGACCTCCCCACCCGCTTACTCTTCTTTTACTGACTCAGGATTAATTTAAAAAGGCATTCATCTTGGACACCAAAATGGGGCCCTGCTTATCTCTGGCCGTACAGCTGCACTGTTCTAAGATAGGCCAGCAATGGGAAGCATATGATTATCAGATGAGTCTATATTTAAATGGTCTTCATGTCTCTTGGAATGGTAAGCCAAGACTAGATAAGTACATAAGTGGATTACAAACAAAAGGAGGACTTAGAAGAAGGCATTTTATTGTAATACACGATGTCGAAGCTGGGTGGGGAGTTTTTACTGCACGGGAACGACGGACGTTAGATACAAGACTGTTCGCTTATTACAAAAGAAAAAATAAATCAGAAAACGCAAATCGATTTGAAAAGTGATTCCTGGTCAGCGCGGCGGGCATCACTCTCACGCAGGCTCCAAAAAGCAGTCCCGTCCTCCGGCGGCCTCTAAGTGGCCCGCGCGCCCCCATCGCCGCGGGCCCCGCCCTCCTGGCCCGCCGCGCCTGTGCAGGTGGAGGACAGCTTGTGCCGCAGCTCGTCCTGCGTGGGAACCTGCAGCGTTATCTCCGCCGGGAAGGATTCCAGTTCCGGACCTGCGGGGAGGAAGGGGAGCGAGGCAGGTCACCGGTTCAGTCGTCATGGCGGCCAGTAGATGGGGGCTAACGATGCTAATAAAGACAACGGCGGCACATTATGGTCTAGATGCCACCTAGAGGAACACGCGGCTGGGGGGTGCGTGAAATACTACCGCAAATGTATTAAATGGCTCCTGCTGCTATCCTCCCTCAAAAAGATCTAATCTGATGAGCAGTGAGTCACTTCATTTTTCATGGGTTATTTAGCAGTCGCTTTTATCTAAAGTGATGTACATTTTTAAGCAAAATCTGGGTCAGGCAAACCATGGAGCAATTGAGTTTGAGGGCCTCGCTCGAGGGCCCCAATGGTGACATTGCTTTGCCAACCCTGGGATTAAATCTGGCAACCTGCCGATCGCCCCACTGAGCCACATGCTGCCCCCGATTCAACATTTAAAGGTGTCAGCAGTACGTGAGGGTTCTCTCTAGCAGGACTTGCAACGTCGCAGATGGGCAGAGTGTCCTGCAGGGGGGGCAGCTGAGCCAAGACCCAGACTTCAAACAAATCGACCTTTAGTCCTTGTGGTGTAGTGGATAATTAATGGAAGTTATCATAGCCGGGACGGAGATTAAATCAATCCAGCTCTGTGCGTTTGCAGCACTTTGCGAGGTCCTGGGGCAGAAGTGAAAGGAGATTTGGCTTTAGGTTGATGTGTCCATGCAATTCCATAGCCATGATGTGTGGTGACCACAGAGTGATGTGTTGGTCATGTGACTCACATTCTGACCAATGCAGTTGAGAACCATTCTTGAACCTTTTTGATTGATCTGAGTCTCCCTCCATTACTGCTAAGCTGACAACCTGAACTGTAGGCCCCTTGATTGCAGTGTGCCTTACCCAGCATGGGCGAAGCCACGCTATTGTCCTCTCCTCCGGAGTTCAGGAAGACGTCCAGGGCCTCCTGGTCAGACATGTCCATCAGGTCCATCTGCTCCAGCATGTCCACGTTCACCTCCATCGACGACATGCTTCCTAGAGGTTCTGAGCGTTGCACAGACAGCGAGACGGGTCACAGTGAGGGGAAAAGCCAACATTCCAAGGGGCTTTCCTATCAATGAGCCGCCAGGCGTAGATGAGGGCTATCCCTCAGCCAAAGGCGTGTTGAATGGACCAGCTCACATGCCTTAGGTGGAGTTTAGTGACAGACGCTTGCAGGGACCTTTAACCCTGGGCCAGGAGGGGTCTAATCACACAAGCGAAGGCTCCCAGTATGGCAAGGTGCCATTAGCCCAGGGTCAGAGGCCCCACGGGCGAAGCGAGACAAGAACACCTTGAGTGTACACGGAAGGCAAAAGCTATGTGCAAGGGCAGTGTGCCAAGTGGTGCAGCCGGGGCTGTCTGTCACGGTGGCGGGAGGGGGGGGGCGGTCACGCCCCGTCTGACGGTGCCGGTGCCAAAATGTGCCGTGTTGTATATGCAATGCCGAAATATGTTCGCGGATCTCCTTCGCCATGCAGATGGACAAGCTGGCACGCACAGAAATGTGCCTTCCCCAAGTTGCCACGGCGACCAGTCCCCGGCACACCCATCCTTGCATTCAGGCCATCAGCTGAGCCTGCAGGCCCCAACTCCCCCCC
Source organism: Petrocephalus schoutedeni (assembly GCA_026780765.1). Lineage (NCBI taxonomy): Eukaryota > Metazoa > Chordata > Actinopteri > Osteoglossiformes > Mormyridae > Petrocephalus > Petrocephalus schoutedeni. The sequence goes on from JAODKL010000047.1 coordinate 8,001,494, forward strand.
CCCCCCACCACCAGTGCATGCTTAGGAGACACGGCGTGCACCATGCAGCAGACAGGCACGTGTGTAATGTGGGTGCGCGTCACTGCTGCTGTGCCGACAGGGCTGCATACCTCAGGTGCAGGGGATGGCCACGGGACGGGCGAGGGGGAGAGAGAAATGGCACCGTTACCACAGTAATGCAGGGGCGTCACTGAAACCTCTCACGCTGCACGTGGTTGTGAGTTCCCCGAATTCACCACAAAGAGCCTCCCTACAGGCCGGCTACATATGAGGTGAGTCGCCGAGTTGCCTGCCTTCGCTGACCTTAAGGGAATCGCTCATAGACCGTTCTGTTGCGCAGCGACTTGGCTGAGAAGAAGACATCTCTGGTGAGGTGTGGGGGGGGGGGCATTGAATTTTTCTGCCATGAGACTGAAAATGGACCACTGCTCAGCTCCTGCTGGACTGTGCACTCCCACAGAGTCTCTTTATATGGCCGCAGAAGAAACAGACAGAGCTAAGATCTAAAAGCATCATTTCACATTTATTTAGCAGAGGTTTTTGTCCATAGTGACATGACTGAGAATCTGAGAACAGGGTCAGAATGCACACTAGGGGAGAGTGTCCTTCCTCAATCACCCAATAGTAAAAATCGCTCTGCCTGCCACAGGATTTGAACCTTCTGATCAAGGCCATAGAGTTCCAAGTCCTTTGGCAGATTTGAGGAATTATGAAATATATAGCAAGTCTCAAACCATACTCATTCCACAACTGGCAACCTGTCATTTCTAAAGCCACATGGTACAAAAAATGTAAGATGGCCGGCATCAGCAGGGTGACCGGCTCACCTCTCCTGTCAGCGATCTGCAGGTACCCTGCGGAGAGGTACTGCTCCATGTCCTGCTGGAAGGCCTCCTCGAAAAACTTCTGCCTCTCCTTCAACTTGACCTGCGGGGGGCGCTCTGCCTCTTGTCTTTTCTGCTCGGGGTCGGGCTCCGCTGCGGAGGGTGAATTGTATGTCAGCTATCAGACGCACGCTACCTCAGGAATCTACCAGCTCATGTGACCTCACATTTACTTTGGACCTGCTGGACGTGTCTCAGATCTCATCCATACCTATAGGTCTCTTCCCAGCAGAGAGCCGTTTTTACACATATCGCATTATCCAGCATCGCAGGAAGGCTGCTGCTATCGTAAATGATGCACGTTTGAGTTACAGCAATGCAGAACGACGCTGCAGAGCATATTCAAAAAGGCACGCCGACGCGGGAAAGAGGGGAGCTGGGGGGCTTCCTGAAGTCAGACATAGTGACCATATCAAAATACACAGAAACAGCAACCGCAGCAGGACTGTTGGTGAATGCTGGAAATGAATTAACTAACAGCCTTAAAACCATCCTGGGCCCCAGTTCTTTCTGTAACTGCATCCATGGCCATGTGGGACGCGACTTGCTCTTTGGCCCCAAGGCACCTGCTCGCGTTTGGGGTGGCCACATAACAGGATGCTGGTAACACGCTCGCGTGCTTCTCCCCCGCTCCCCCATAGACAAATGCCCGCCTAAGGCCCCGTGTGCCAGTAAGAGCAAAGAGCTCCCCGTAAATGGGCGCATTAGAGCCGAGCAGGAAAACGGGCCCCTCGCGGCCTCCTCACTCCCTTCTACTATCCTCCTCCCAAATTAGAGCACAGGGAAAGCTAGGGGTGGCGGCTTGCACCGGCTGCGCGATTAGGTATGGCACCTGGGGAGGTGCTTCCAAATGCCCCCCTTCCTTCTCTTTCGAGCATCACTTCAGCATTACTTACAGGTCCCGGCCTTCCAAAGGGCCCGGATGATGCTCCTGGTCTCCAAATTGATTGGCACCTCTCTCCAAGGAAAAAAAAGATAATCCAACCCCCCACCTCACCGGAGCAATGCCTGAATATACGTCCGACAAATGCAGCAAATGGGGAGTGTCTCCACTGCCTATTAGGGCTTGGCCCAGAGGGTTAAAAGGCGCACTGAAGTGAGTTGGGAGCAGCACTGTCTCAAAGAGCTGTGGGAGATTAGGACTCGGATGGATGTTTCTAAAAGGAAATTAATTAGCCTGGTTTCATAATTTAAAACCTTTCACTTCAGCGCAGCTCCGAGAATAATTCAGATTTTTCTTCTTTATCTTATCCCTCCATCCATCGCGTCCCAGACGCACCCCGCAAAGGCCTTCCGCAGCCAAGCTTCGCACCCGTTAGACGGACGCTAGCCGCCGCCGGCTTCGCTCAGCTGCCAGCAATTAGCAGGCCTCCTAATCAGCGCCTCCCAAAGTGATTGACTGAGCGGCTGGTCGTCTGACAGCAGAAGCCAGCTAATTGCCGCCAGATGCCTCAGTGCGGCAGAGGGTTACACGCACGGCGACGTATTACGCTCATTTTTGAGTTTGTATAATTGGAGCTGGTCACACAACCTTTTGTTGTATTAAGTTACTTACTGGAGGTTTTAATTACGCTTCCTCCTTACATCCTGCTAAGACGATTGCCCATCTGTCACTCGCCAGCGTCCCCGTTTAGCGGCTAAGCTGCTCGTTAACTGCACGCCCATCGCGGGTGCAACTGCCTGCGTCATGTTTGTGGTGGCAGCATAAGAAGCAGGAAGTCGCATAGCTGACCGAGGGCCTGATCCCACCAGCCACGGTACTGGCCCGAGCCCAGGGACCTCCATCCTCAGCTGGGCCTGCCTGACAGCGCTTCCCTCGGTGGGCTCCCTGAAGGCACCGCACGCCCTCGGATTCCCAATGAGCCCCAAGGGCTCCCAGTCACACGTACCAAGTCCCTCTCGGGTGGCTGAGCGGGCTGCGTGCTGTCAGTCTGAGAAGTCCAGCTGGCTACAGCTTCAACCTGCTACTACTGGCTGGCACTGCTCATCCTGCCATTAATCACAGCACGGCCATTGCTAGAACCTTCTCAGTCAGTCTAATGACTAGAGACCCCTCTAGTCAAAACGGTAAAAATCCAGACCAGACCAGAACCAAGCAGTTGCGCACTCTTAATACTCAACTGGTTGGTTGAAACGAAATCTGGACTTTTACTCTTTGGACCTGAATTACCCACCTCTGTTTATGAGGAAACCCCTTTCTGACCTCCTACAAATAACTCCGTGCTCTTCAGCAACTGTGCAAAACATGTAAGATGCCAAAAATATCTGAAAGTGATTCAGCAGACTTTGACAGGATTCTGTCACACATCAGCAGATCGATGACGGTGTTGTGGGAGGGCCAGGAAGTGGAGAGGTGCCGTCCCGAAGAGGACTGACGGAGCGGTCAGCTGGAGGCCAAGAGCATCCTGTTCCTTGTGTTGAGGTGTTTATCATCCTCAACCACGAAGGTCTAGGGGACGGCTTCGCCCTTCAGAATCCACTTCCTTTGGGCTTTTCATCAGATACCATTTCTATTGACAAGATCCCTTCCACATTTGTCCCATTCATCGGCTCCTCTTTGGGGGCAGCAAAGTGACTTGTGTGCCACAGCTGCCACCTCTGCTCTCGCTGTGGTCTGTGCCTGTTCTCCCCGTATCACACCGGTCTCCCTCTGCGTACTCCAGCTTCCTCCTTAGGCTAACTGGTGACTCTAAACTGCCTATAATGTGCGAGTAGCTGCCCTTGCAATGGTCTGGCATCCCTTCTAGGGTGATTCAGCCTCCAGGACCCCGTATGGCAGATTCCTAACCTGCAACCAGGTTTTTGCAAGAATGTGAACCGTCTGCGGGTCCCCGAGGACCATGTTTGGGAGACACTGCGGTATGGCGTATGCAGCTTGACGGTAAATGGGGTGGATCATAGCAGTAGCCAACTCCAGAGTGACATACGACCTGGCCTTGTGACATGCAGAGTCGCTGCTCCTGCTCTCTGTCACATCCACCACTCCCTCGACATTCCTTACCTCACCTGCCTGCCTCATTACGTGGATAAGCCTCAATTTCCTGGGATGCAAATGGCTTACAGCCCACGTGCATCTGCCTGCCAGCGTCTGCCGGCCAATGGCCTGCCTGCTGACGTCCTGGAAGGCACAGGAGCACGTTCCCCACGTGGAACGGACTTGCGGGGGGGAGGGGGGCACCTTGTCACTCAGCTGACACGTTGGGAGACAGATTGTGAAAAAAACACACAGACACAGGCGAGGTTACGTGCCACAGCCCGGCATGGTCTGTCAGCTCCTGTCTGCCCGTGTGCCAAGAGGATCGTAGGCTCTGTCCAATTGCATCATCTCAGCCTCGACACAAAGACACGGGGCAGGGAGCTGGCTGAATCTACTTCCCCACATCGCAGATCAGGCCGAACGTGGAATCCGGAGAGCGGCGGTAAATGTGAGCCCAGGCTTCCATACCTTAGGGCCAGAAGGCGAAAGGCTAGTAAAACCGTCTCTTGAAGACAAAGACATGACTCTACTGTAAAACCCATGAGTGACTTGGAGCCACCGATTGCATTCTGACAGCAGATATTGCACTGTCAAGCTCACCCAAGACATCCCTCCTGGCCTTGAAATCTAAATGACAACAGTCGGACATGGCACTTGTGTCATCCTTTGGAAGCTGAGTTCTGGCATCTTGTAAGGCTGCGTCTCCATGTTGCACAGTCCAGAGATCAAGATGACAATCGGTAGGCTGCAGTGGAGCCTTCGGGGGAAGACTGTGCAGGGGGTCCATAGTATTACGGCAGCCATGCAGTCACCCCTTATGGGACACCGTGATACCATGTGGGTCCTTACAGAGGAGAGTTAGGCCAAATGCACAAAACGTTATGAAGAGGCAGGCCCAATGCCGACAGGCTACGGGTAAAATTATCTAGAAGGCCGAGTCCTCCAAAGGTCATTGTGCTGACTAAGCTGGAAGTCATTTGGCAAGGATATTTAACAAGGATCGCCGAGTCTTCACAGAGATGGCCTCATGATGACGGAACAGATGGCTAGATGGAAAAAGATGTTTAAAAAAATGCGAAGCCACAGTGTTAGTCAGTATCGAGGGACGCCACACTTTACCCTGTTTGGTTAATGCCCAAAGCAGCCCCCATTATAATGAGCCATTCGATAACCACAAAACGCACACTTTAATGAGTCACAATGCACACAGCGTGCAGCAATCTTTCAAGCCATCAAGAGGCACCCAGTTCTCCTCGCCAATAAAAAAACTCTGGGTTTCTATTCTCACGCTGATGTCTAATTCCAGGACATCAGTTTGGGCAGATGTGCTGAGTAGCTTCATCTGCACAGAGCAGCACGGAGAGAAGGTGGAGGCTGGGCTGAGCACGAGGCAGCCAGCTCACCCTCCCGTCTCCCACCTGTCATCATCATGACGGCTCCCGTCCAATCAAATCAAAGCCCTCTCAGTAGGCGGTGGCAAAGCCTGTACGAGTATGACATCACAGCACAGCATGGCGCCAAACCCCACTGTACCCAGCAGAGGATACCGTGTCCCGGTGTTGCCCGACGTCAGACAGCGGACCTCACCGTCGACGTCAGGAAGCACAAGCTTTTCCCCTGCCCCCTTTTTTTTACGCTGGAGAGCATGCTGGCGTTCCCAGAATCCTTTGTGCACATGCCTGCGAGCAGCGTGGGAGTATGAAACTGCAGGCAGGCTGAGTCACAGGCCAGTCACGTCCTGATGGGAAATCGGGGTCAGGTCACAATCGCTCAGATCATGCGCAAACTATAAGGCCCTGAATAGGAAGCAAATGAAGAAGCAAATCCCATTTCTTACTGGACTTCACTAGATGATGCCGCATGACTCACATAATAACTAGACTGACCACTGATGGCGTTACAATAAAAATGGGGTCTTAACCCTGCCAGGTGCACTGAAAACACATCCATGCCTTTCTACTTCTGAACAATGTGTTGCTGTTAAAACACTAAATCCTAATGCCAGACAACCCCACATACCTTCATGGTATCCATTAGTTGTGACATACAGGCATTATTTCAAACTAGCCTTGCTCACTGACCTCCCTGAAGGTATCACCGGGATGAGATTAATGACACACCCAACAGGCAGTAGTTGGTAAACGCCTGATTTCACATTACCCCTTAATTCCAGAAATGTGGGGAATAGCTTTTCTGTTCCATCTCTGTGGTGTCCCTTTTGGTCCCTTTGATATGTGCAATGCTCATGGATCCTTTACAGAGAACCTAAAAGTAAGGTGCTTACAGTAAAAGTCCTTACAGATATATGTATAAACTATAGTCAGCCTTATAGGTTTGAGAGAGAGTATTTGCAATCAAGTCGCATGGCAAAAACTGAAAGACCCAAGAGTAATATAGGAACAGCACTGCAGGATTGTTTTTGACATTTGAGGAGTCTCACCACCATAGTCTAGTTTCCTTTTCCATTTGAATCCCAAAAAAAGGTCAGCACGGCCGCTCTCCATGTGCAACGTGACATACTTCTCCATTTTTATTTTTAAATCCTATCTCCTTTGATGACATTTCTAAATCAGACAGATTGCCCTTTCCTCCCGAACCCCGGCAGAACCGCTTGGCAGGTCACAGCTGGAGGTTCTTCTCTCTGGCAGTCAGCCGGGAGACGGCTGGCCCGAATCACGGCTCGAGCCGCAGAATGAGCCGCGCTCAGGCTACGGGGCAATGGAGACCCCGAGGACAGGAGCAGGGTACACTGTGACCCCTCTTCCGGCACGACAGCCCCCGCCATCACCATCATGCCGCCCTGGCACGTCTTCCTGTGTCTGATTAGTCACTTCAGCAGTACCACTGGCTGTGATTTTAGCCCAGAGGTTCCTCCAGGGTAGGCCTCACGCGCTCAGATCTACAGCTGGTTTTAACAAGCATCTTAGAATCGCAGTAATGGAGAGCTCTGCACTCTAAGGGATCGTTCGAACATTTCCTCACTCCTGTTCGGGTAATTTGTCAGCACGTCTTATTACAGAGATTATTAGAGAGAGAGCAACACAGCCTCATAATTTTGATGATCCCTGTTCCAAAGAGACCCTCCACCGACTGAGAGGAGGGCCTGATAAGTGATCAAAGGTGTTCTGAGGTGAAGGAAACCTAACTAAGCTCACTTCCCCTCCTTCACATGGGCCCAATTGTCTTACTCCTGCTGAACACCGATTATGACTCTGAATAAGCTGGAGACAAACAGTGATGTGGTTTTTGTATTCTCTGATGTTTGAAGGCCCAGGCTATGCATTAATCTGGCTCTCTCATTCCTTATTATCCCAGCTCTTTCATGCCTAACACCCCTGACAAAGACTTGGTTCCATACCATTATAATAAAATAAAAAAGACTACTGTTCTTTGCTAATTAGCTCAGACAGTCACGCATTTCAGACCGATGGATAATCAGAGTCATTAGACTCTATTTCAGCAGACAGTAAATGCATCAAGGTGGACCAACTCACCTGTGACTTCAACGGGAGATGACAGGGAGTAAACCAAAGCTGAGGCAGGCAATCAGTAGCAGGGTACAGGGTAAACGCTAAGCTAAAAGTAATTTTCATGGTTATGGACCTTCCGCAAATCACTGATATAAGCCCTCAAAGACCCACCTGGAGGTGTCTGGGGTGAAAGTGGTCTTTCAGACAAGCTATACAGGTACCGGCAAAAACAGTACCTTTGCCCTGTTATTCACAATTTCACTGTAAAGCTGTTTGAAATGATCACCTTATAAAGGTAACCATACAGTGAGCACTGAGCCCAGCCGACTGAGCCCACGGACATTAGCTGATGTGGACGGCTCTACTCATGCAAACCTCCAGTCCCAGCCAGGGGAAAAACACACTTAAACCTTTTATTTCTCAGCTGAATTATTCATTAGAACTGAGGCCCTGGCCAGGATAAGCAGTTCAAAGGTGGATGAATGGATGGATTATTCATTGGCACACCCTGATCTATTAGGGAATGCAATATTGCTGATGTGGACCAATTTCACTGCCATTATGAGGCCAAGCTCATCATGAAGATCATCAAAGGAACAACACTCCTGCTGTCTACCCTGTGGATTACATGGGGTGCTATCAGTTTTTACTAATGTTAAGATGTCAAAAACATTTGTTGCATATTTAAAGCTGAACATTTCAGGTTTTCTGGATTTTTTGTTCATTGTGGCAATGTTTTTTTTTTTTTTTGCTTTTTTTCCATGACCTCAAACTTCGAAGGACCTCTGGCACCAAGAGAACACAGTATTGTGACATAAAACATCGCACCTCAGAAAAGCGCAGAAGAAAAACATGCAGTTTCCCTGATAATTCCATAATGAATGTCAGGTCCGTGCTGCAGAGAAATGTAAATGTGATCTGTGCGCTGTTTTATCACGCCCGTGGTGAGCGGGAGGGCCTGGAAAGGCCGTGTTTTTCCCTCGTGTCGCACGCAGACACGCCCTATGATGCCATTCCCCTTAGAAAAAGTAATTCAGAGAAAAGGAAATGCTTGAGGCAAAATGGGTTTTCATAAAGGTTCTAGACTCACAAACAGCTGAATCCGGAACAGCTGTCCGGCATCAGGTAAATATCTGTTACAGCAGGGAGGTACTGTGGTTACCATGGGGACCCTACTGCGAACTCACCAGTGCCCCCTGCTGCTGTATGTAACATGGTGCAAGGCACATTACACACAAACTCTTAGAATGGAACCAGAATGCAACACAGCAGCCAGCCTGAAGGATATTCTATCCACACCTCACGATTAAGAAGGGCTCATGTCTTTATCATAAGGAAATCACTGGGTCACACTACAGACACGAGTTACAAAACACCCCATCCTCGTGCATTCCCCTTTGTTGCACGGGGTGGCCATGTCTGCAAATGGGGGCGGCCGCTGCCATTTGTGCTGTGAAATTTCTGAGAATAAATTCACACTCCGCCCCCCCCCCCCCCCCCC
>JAODKL010000047.1:8014673-8032081 GCA_026780765.1 Petrocephalus schoutedeni
GTGTGGGCAGGGCTGCAGCGGGGGGGGGGGCACCGGCACTCAGGGGGAGACACCGCAGGTGATGCAGCAGCATACTGAGCATCCCATGGGGAGGGAAATCAGAGCTGGGGTGCCGAAGGTTACGCCGCTCCCACATTACAATCCTAAGTGTCTGATATTCATATTAAAGACAATATAACACCAGAAAGAAATTACTGCAAGTAAAAGCCATTTACTGGGCTCAGGAGGGATGCCTCCAGTGTAGTCCAATGCAGTGCACAACTGAGTCTCTGCTTTACAAAATACTAGTGCAATTAATGCCTTATTCTAGGTCTCCCGGGTGAAGCATCTCCACAAGGGAAGCATGGAACCACAGCCACGAAGCAAAGAGCCAGGTCTGAGGTTCCTGCCTAACTGTGACAGCATCCACCTGAACTGTAACACACCCATCTCTGCTCTCAGAGCCTCACCCGAGCAAGCAGGATGACATGACTGTACCGCGCCCAAGCGGAGAGGCTCATTTCAAAGAACGCCCCAGGGGGACATGGGAAAAGGAGTCCTTAACACAAGATCCAATCACAGAGCTCAGACAAACTTGACAACTAACACTCCTAGCTGGATATTAGGGACCAGTGGCCTGTATCATAAAGCTGGATTTCTGGCTTAGTTGGATACATTTTCAGATTTCAGGTAGTCTTGGCTAAATGTAAGTGAACAAAGTGAATAAAATCCATTTAAACCTTAAATCTGACAAGCTAGGCAAGAAATCCAGCTTCATAATACAAGTCCCTGTTCAACAAGTTACATAAATTCAGTAGGATTCAAGGATCTGATAGACTGTTGCCCTAGAAACAATCTATTAAATTAAAAGTCTAATAGGTCTGAAGTCGGTCAAGGGAACTTGCAGATAACACTACAGATGGGAGAATTCCAAGTGTGAGCTACAGAAGCCAGATGGTAGAATCAAGTCAAGAGCCAAGCAGACCGCTGAGAGAAAACGAGAGCAATGATACAAGCGGCACTCTGACAGATGCAATCGATCCCAGCCCCCACCCAACCCGATTATAAACAACCATGGAATTCTGCTCATTCTGCTCAAGTCCGACAGTCACTCTCTTAACCGTGATCGATAATGTAAGACACTGAAAAGAGCACAGTGAAACAGCAAAAAATAAAAAATAATGTACTAAGTAAGCCAGGCACTCCTGAAATGTAACTGCGTGTCATTCTTATTCCTCACGCCAGGACTAAACTAATTAACAATCCAAACAGTGGCAGTTTGCTCAGGCGGCTTAAATGGATAAAAACGCAAACTAATTTATGCAGGAGCGGCACGGTTCCAGGGGTTTCTAACACACCCGCTGTCATGCAAAGACCCAAAATCATAACCATTTAAAGTGGCTGGAATGCATCAGCACGCATTAAGGGGAACCCGCACCGAAACGCCGCGTACTGAACGTCGTCTGCGGCGCAAGTGCACAGCCCCGAGAAGAGCTGGAACGGGAGCCCTCGTCCCCGCTCACGGCTTCCCCGACGGCTGCGGAAAGTTGCGGAGCCCCGCGATGTTGGACCCCGGACCCCGGGCTCCGGACCCCGGATCGGTGCAGATCCCGCCCGGCCGCCGTCACGCGCCGACGCCGCGACCGCGAAGGGAAGCGCGCGGGGCGGCGCGCGCCACAGGTCCCGAGGAGCGAGCGCGTCCGATCCGGCGAGGTGATGGAGAGCAGCGGCCAACCTACAGGAGTCCCTCTCGCCGCCGTCGGTGGGGTCTGGGGAAGACATCCCGGAGCGGTGTGTGCCGGTGGTACAACTCCGGGTCACAGCGCGGACGGGCCGCCGCACATCCTGCACGGCCGACCGGTGAGAGCGCAGACGGAGCAGAAGCCGGTCCTACGAACGCGCGCGCGCGGGCGCGCGCACCAGCAGACGCGGGATGGGGGGACGCGCACCGTGTGCCGCGCGCCGCCTCGTGCTCTCCGCAGAGCCGCCAGTGGCCAGACTGCGATGTGGAGACGTTACTACAGTAGGGGCGCGTGTAGTGGCATCGGGACCGTACCACTCGGCGGCTCCGGACCGGGGGGTGCCGGGGAGGCAAAGCGGTGCATCACGACACGGCTGCTCCACGGCGCGCTCACCTCACCTGCACGCCGTTAAACAATTTCGTCCTCTCCAAAATAAAAATAAAAAACTGCGGCCACTATGACTATAGAAAGCAGTCTGTGCTGTATCTAATATATACCTCCCCTCACAGAACGTCTATGATCTGTGATCCCACAGACATGCGTTCCCATTTCTTTGGGAAAGAGTCGCAGTTCAGTTATGATGATGGGCATGACAACTTCTGACAATGACTTCTGGACGGAGTTTCCAGAATACAGACCGGGGGGTATTACCTGAGTCGTGGTAGCAGCACTAGGACTCAGGCATGTGGCTTTTGTGTCTCTTTGTGGCATGACCCTCACCAGAAGAAGCAGTCTGGCGATAAATTGAAATCTGATGGTTATTCTCTAACTGTCACAATAAGGAACAATAATTCCCATTAGCTCAGTTTAGGGCTCTGTGGGTGGGCTTGTTGCCTCACTGGCAACTTGTATCTATCTTTCTGTTTGGATGGAGTTTACATGTCCCTCCCTGTACTGTGTAGGTTTCCGCCAGGAATTGTGCACAGACATGCAGCTGGTTATAACTGGTGTCCTAAATTTCCAGTAGTCCGTGATTCTGTGTGTGGGAGTAAAGGCTCTGTAATGGACTGGCATCACATCCAGGGTGCATGCCTGCCATGTGATCTTCTGGGATCAGCTCTTGCACCTTCAAATTCAATTCAATTTATTTAGATCCCTGAAAACATGGACTTAAATACTGCACTGTGGTTATGCTTTTTAGAATGTAATATTTCCAGAGAAACAGTCTGAACTTTAGCTGGCAAAGCCCACAACTCCCCCGCTGCCGAAAACGCCTACGGCGATTGGGCTGAGAAGCGCGGCGTGTGAAGCGGAGCACTGGAGGATGGTTTCCGTGCACACGTCAATCAATACTTGCTACCACTCCTCCTTAACGCAAGTGGTCTATAGAGCTTCTGTTTGGCACGCAGTACTGACCAGGATAATGCTGTCAAACGTGTTCTGTCTGGACCCGTTTAGACGAGATGGATATGGCAATTTAGAAAATGAAACGTTACCAACTGGAAGGAGGTGGTCCTCTCAGTATTACAGGCAGTGTCTCTTGGTCTGTGTTAAAAGCCACATAAAAATCACTGGACGTGAAAATGTGAGATTGCACCCAGTTGGTAATAAACTTAACCATCACAGACAGAATGCAGGGCCAATGTCACGCTGAGTTTACACAGCCTGACAAAATGCACTCATGTTTCATTATTTTCATTTCTTAATCTGCCCTTACATCTCGACCTCGGGTCTCTAACGTTCCAAAAACTCACTGATTTATCTCACCAGCTGTGATGCTACGTCTTCTGCAAACATACATGCCTTGTACACAGAAGCCTTGTTTTTTTACTGTATACAGAGAAATTTTCCATCCATCCATCTTCCAAAAGCCTCCAGGTCAGGGTGGCAACGGCCCATCCCAGGCAGCACGGCACACAACACAGGGAGACGCCCCGGACGCAGGGCACATGCACAAAAATAACACTGTGCACAGTCATCGATTCACCTAGCCACGTATTTTTGGACTGCAGCAGGAAGCTAACAGGAACACAGGGAGAATGTGCAAACTGTACATACGCAGAGTTCTGGGGGGTGGGGGGGCAGGATTTGGGCCCGAACACCCAAATCTGTGAGCCGGCCGTGCTGCCCCCTACGCCACCCGCTTAGGGGATAAATCCTTTTTGCTATCTCCTGTGTGGCAAAATGTGTGCTTTTTTAAAATAATTTATGGCCATATTCGGCTCCAGTTGCCGCACGTGCTTCACATAACAGCTGGCACGGCGTGAATACCGTGTCGGGTTGCCACTGACGCGCACACGCATGGCGGAGCACGGGAGATCTGCTCGCCGCGAGATCGGAGGCTATCGGCAGTGATGAGTGAACGTTCCGGTGGGTCACTTCCTAATTGTAGACGGACCATTGCTCCTGGCAGATCGGAACACAGTGACTGCACCTAAACGGCGGGAACTTACAGCCTGCGAGAGGGGAAACTTTAACAAGCAGCCGACTGCCTTCCAAGCCCTATAGACTTCCTTCAGGCTGACTTTCCGGATATCTACCCGTAACATACAGTGCTGATACTTAGAGACCAGACAGTAGTAATTAGAATAAAAAAAATTCTTTGCAAATGGAAAACATGAACTGAAGTCTGATTAAAACAACTCACGCACTTGCCACAATACATGTATTTGCCCTCTGTTTGTGGGTCTGCTGCACCAAAAACATTCTGCGCCCTTCAATGTTGTGCATGTTGTGGCGTGAAATAGAATGAACGTATGGGACAGATTGTTCTCCCTGACGAGTATAAAGCCAGCCTAACCCTATATGAATTCAATGCACAGCAGTAAGAGACACTCTTAACTTCCTCACCTGTGCCGCATACTTCCTCTCACCTCCGAAATACCTTTCGTTAACATCACCTAAATAACGTCCCTTTGACATTTACGAGCTGTTTAACTGCAGAGTTTTCGTGGCTGGGCTTTTCTCCGCCGGGTTATCAGCGTCTTTCTTCGGCCGGGGCAGCAGGCGAACCCGGACGACTCGTTAGATTTCGGCCGGTGTGAGAATCCTCTGTGGAAGGTGACTTGATGGTAAAAAGTGCATAATGAGCAGAAACGGGAACAGGGACAGGCTGTGTTTTTATGCTCCCAGGTGCCACTATGCGAGAGGGGTGCAAAAAGGATTACGGTATGGTGGTGGTGGGGGGGTGGATTTTCTCAGGGGGTTTAATCAGACCCCTGGGGGATATATTCACAGGCCACCGTCCCCTTTCCTGTCAGGACGAGTCATGGGGCTGAGCTAATGATGCTTTGTCACAACACGCCGCGTCTTCCTGACACGGACTAAAACACGCCGCGATGACAATGTGGGTCCCGTGGCGTTTGCAGCAGGTAAAGCTGATGGAATATTCCGCGGCACCACCCTTAGCCGCGAATCCTAGAAGCGCTTTGTGTGTCGATCCAGTCGAAGCCAAATCTCTTCGAGAACTATGCCCCAAAACGCATAAAAACTTACTAAGACCTCATTGGCTTTGTCAGACACTCCGAGACACCTGAGGGTTTGATTACTGACCACGATCTTGCGCCTTATGTTAAGACTCTCTGGATGATTCCAGGCCATGCTGCAGGGTTTCATCGTGGATGGGATCTCTGCATTGTCGCTCCAGGGCTGGACGTCTCAGAATACAGACGGCATGGCTGACCCCTGACGACATTCATTTTCCCAACACAAAGCGGCCCAGCGCCACCATTTTAGACCAAAGCGAAACGCCCGGTCAGTCCGATCAGTGGAACCCTTAGAAACCAGCAGGCTTTCATCACGCTGGGAAGTTTAAGGCAGAAAGCGCTGAGATTTCCCCGGACAGGCCCTTAATATTCATGAGCTGGGAGAGCATCCCCCTGCAGGTAGCTGCCCATCACTGGTGGGTGTCTGTGATTTATTATTCAGTATGGCTGGCCTGTTACCTGTTCTTTTCACATGGCGGTTTCGTAGTTGCCGGGTTGACCCGTCTCCAGTGAGAGCTGGGCTCATACAGGCCTCAGCGACAGGCCGCAAAACACGTGGGGGCATTGAATGCTTTGTTAATCACTGTCACTGTTACCATGAGGTCACTGCACATATATCTGTCACTGTCACCATGACGTCACTGCATTTCCGCGTTACACCGACGTCGATGCAGTGCCGTAAATCACCTGACTGGCCTTTTTTTTTTTTATAAGACACTGTGTGGCTAACAGCAGTCAAGGAAGAAGCTGAATTATGGTCGGCCTACAGCGTCATGCCTGAATGCGCTTGCCGTTTAGGAATGTTCCGGAGGTTCAGTAACCTGGGGAGGCCACACTGCAGACGACGTATATCACACGACCTGGCTCTGGTGGGCGGGGGTGGGGCGCTCACAGCCGAGCCTCTGCTGTGATTCCGTGCCTTTGAGGAAGTACACTGCATAACGCCGGCTGGCCTGGTGTCGGGGGTCACCGAGACACAGAGGGAGAGCGCCGGATCCAGGTCCATCGCCCGGGCTCCCACTGTGACAGGGTTTGCTTAAAACCCATTCAGCACGGGGGACTGGTACGGATTTCTGTCCCGGCCTTACCAGACAGGACCCTGCTGTCCCCAGGCCCCACCCTCTGCATCACAACCACCCCCCCACCCGGCCGTCCCGTGAAATTGGAAGTAGGAGGCATCCCGCATTAAACTTTCCAACTCATCCCTCCTAGCCAGGCATCTCCCGGGTAGGGGGGCTGCTTAGTTTAATTAGAGATTACAGCCTCTTCACAGGCAGGTGGCACCCGCTGTGAGCTGGGGCCGTGACTTCCTGTTTGTGCTACACTGACACGCTGAAGATTACAGGGCCGCCGTTTACTGGGAATGGATACGCTCGCACTCAGGAGCTGCTCTCGCTCCTGACCACAGAGCTCTGCGAAAATTATGGATATGTTAAGAGGGTTGTAGGTCAACGATGAGTATCTCACCCTCAAGGGCTTTACATCTTTCCAAATGTGGCGTCTATTTAATGTCGAGTCTGTGTGACGGTAAACCATCGCTGCCAGTTGAAGTTTATATCAGCTGTGAGACCATCGAGCATGGCCCAAAGGACAGAGCTGACAGCCAGGCCAAAAGCAAATCGCGCTCCCAGGCTGTTAGAAATGCCTCCGAATATCGAGCACTAATGAAGTTTACGAGCATAGCTGGTCAAGCACCTTTTGGTCTCCTGCCAGCTGAAAGTCAGCTTTGTATGACAAGAATGGGGAGAGGACCGTAGGTGACCGTCATAGCGACATCCACACAATGGGGGATCTGCCCCTTCAGCCGCCTTGGCCTCTCACCACTCAAGGGTCCTGGATCCCTCCAGCTCCAGGAGACAAGAAAGCATATAAGAATTAGCATTTCAGAGAGAAATTATTCATCGCGCTGCGAGAGGATTTTGTACAAATCACACCCCCGCAGAAGAGGAGAAGATGGACTGGCCTTGATCTTGAAATATGGGCTGACATAAGATGACATATTTAGCCAATTCAGTGACAACATGGCCATTATGGAAGAATGAATTATTCTGGCTGACTGTTTAAATTGAATCATTGTTGATGAGCAGCTTCTGGCCGAGGGCCGCTTGGGGTGGATTTTCATATGCACCCCAGTGTGGCCGCAGGTGAATGGCGATCTTCCTAAGCCCCTGCCCCACCTCGTCCTCATGCCGTCCATCAGCATTCAGGGGCTTAGATACTAGATACCGGTATCTACTATCAGATATTTAGATACCGGCCATGACACCTACTGTGTGTGGCTCCCCCTAGTGGATGCCCGAGGTCAGTGGCACATATTTAGGGATGTCTGATAATAGTCATTGAATAGGAGTGAGACTGGACAGGACACTGACATTGTGGAAGTTTCACTTGATCCAGAGTTACTTGTTACAACACTGTCAGGAACTGGTGCCGAATACAATTCAGATTCCCCGCCTCGGCTATGATTATCACTGGCGAGGCATTTAACCGATGCAAGGAGAAACACATGAAAGAGCCTTCTGCTTAATTTGATTCCCAAATAGTTAACCGGCAATGCCGACAGCTGTGTGAAGACTCACTTACGGGAAGGTGGGAGGCGGTTGCCAGGCAACTGTATGCCGAGGCTCTGATGGTATTCTATCTGTGCAATGCTCTGGCATCCCATAATGGAAGTTCAGCACTTTGTTTATTAGGGTCCTGCTCTAATAGCCACATAATAGCTGTGTGCTGACTGTGGTGGGAAGAGTCAGATTGGGCGGAGACAGTGTAGGGTACAGAGTGGGGAGACAGGGTGTAGGGTACAGAGCGGGTACAGAGTGGGGGGACAGGGTGTAAGGTACAGAGTGGATACAGAGTGGGGGGACAGGGTGTAGGGTACAGAGTGGATACAGAGTGGGGGGACAGGGTGTAGGGTACAGAGCGGGTACAGAGTGGGGGGACAGGGTGTAGGGTACAGAGCGGGTACAGAGTGGGGGGACAGGGTGTAGGGTACAGAGCGAGTACAGAGTGGGGGGACAGGGTGTAGGGTACAGAGCGAGTACAGAGTGGGGGGAGACAAGGTGCAGAACACACTCAAACACCACCGTGTGACGTGGGCGGATGGAGAGGGGCCGGAAGAGCGATGTGGCAGTGTGTGTACACAGCATGTGCAGAGCGTGTACACAGCATGTGCGGAGCGTGTACACAGCATGTGCGGAGCATGTACCAAGAGAATGTGGTCAGACACTAGCGTGTTTGGTTGTCTGGGACGTGGCACAGCTCACATTCTTCACTCTGGGCTGGGGGTTCAAATTAAAAACAGTCCGCAGGTGCCAGAGAAGGGAGCAGAATTTATATGCTTGCTAAAAGCTAATAAAATATAATGGTTTCATAAATAATGGTTTTACATCTCTAAGCTTTTATTTAAACCATTTAAACTTGAAGTGGTTGTTACGACTTTAGCCCTAATTCTACTTTTTGCGTTACATTAGAGTCATTATAATCCCGCTATGTTTTTAAGCGGGAGTCCCGGTGAGTGTTGCCCACAAAGTGGTGAATTCACAGTGCTGTTTGCACAAGCCACATGGCACTCGGCCCCCCAAGACTGACAGCCTGCCGGGGGTGCCCACCCCGTGTCAGTAATGCCGCTGCTGAAAAGGGGGCCGGTTCCTGCGGAGCCATGCTACTTCGTATCGTAATGAGCTATCTGTGCTGCGCGCACTAAAGCACTCGCGAGAAGCCATTTTCCCAGAGAATAACCCGAGCAGGCGTAATTAACACGGCGAGGCGGGAGTGTAACTAGACAATGATGATCGTTATGCTGCATAATGGCGGATCCGTATGTAGATAATGAGCTTCTTTCATACAGTGCTGAATGATTGCTACAAAACGGCTGTCTTTCGCTGGGGTAGAAAAGATCCCAAAAGCTGTATGGTGATATAAATCCCTGTGGCTGGCAGAGTAATGTCGCCACAGGGACCTTCACCCCGATCACTCCAAGGACTCTACCTGACTTTCCTCTCTGATCCTCGCTCGTACATCACTTTGGACAATAGTGTCTGGTGTATAGATACCTTAAAAAACGATAAATTAAACTGGACAGCTGGCTCACCTGGAGCCATCCCGGCACAGGAATACATGTCCTTATCAGATTTCCGCTAAAAATACTTGGGGGTATTGGGGGGCGTCCCTCCGGGTCCAGTCCCAAGGCCGCCGCACTGATAAACGTTTGACAGCATTTGCAGTTAAAGCTGAGGTCACAGATCTGTGACGTTCCCATGGATGTCTATCCTGTCAGTGCTGTGGGGCTGGTGTCCACCTGGGGCCAGGTTGGAGACATTTACATCCGGCCACCCCAGCGATGAACCCTGGGGAGCCAGAGGACAACGAGCCTTCCTCCACGTCCGTGATCTTTAAATACAATCAGCAGTGCATCACTCAGAGGGTTAGGACACGGGTTAGTTCATGACTGCAAGTTCAAATCCTGTAGTCGGGATTCACCATCGGGCCCTTGAGCAAGGCCCTTAACCCCCAATTGCTCTGGGCGCCGGCTAACCCCTGCTTACTCAATTGCACGTTACTTTGGATAAAAGTGTCTGTTAAACAAATTATGCAAATGTATAATGATCTGAAGGTACGAGACCCAGAAATGTGACTTTAAAGACCTCTGATGTCACAAAACCTTTAGCCATACATGGCACCTCGAGTCAAACCGAATTAGCAAAGGTCTCCATAATTATAAAAGGTGTTATTTTGGTTCCCCATATATGTGAGCTGTAAATTCACGTACAGTATATGTATACTGTATACACGCTCTCTGCCCGCTGATAATAGGCCAATTGGAGAGCACTCGTGATTGGCTGGTCCACAGTGACTGCATGAAAATTCGACCAATCACAGCCCACAGCAAATTTGAATCTTACGATGACTGCAGGATGTCAATAAGGAGATTAGCAGGATTAACCGGTGGGCCTGTGGTGCCATTTCCTCAGCACTGTGACAGGCTGGCAGTCACTATGGACCAGCCAATGGGTCCCAGTGTCCTCACGCTGGAGGTCATCACCGTGAACTGGCTCTCAGACGCTGCTGCTCTGTGTGTGATCAGCTGCCGCCTGACACCAACTACATAATGTTTACACCGAGTAAACCTAGGAGACGGCAAACCGCTGTCACGACTGCCCTCCCACGCGGCCTTTCGGGGGAGGACCGGGGTTTCAGAAGTGTGAACAAAGATGTTGGCGTTCTCCTCTCACCATGGCAACGCGGAGCTGTCCAAAGAGTATGACAGGCCTGCGTGGAGTGCTGAGAACAAACTGTGTGCGGGTGTGAGTGTGTGTGTGTGTGAGAGAGAGAGAGAGAGTGTGTGTGTGTGTGTGTGTGTCTAAAAGCACCCTGTACCGTCTTAATCACTGCAACCCTGTCTGGTTAAGAAAACACTGAAGGTGGGTGGATGGATGGATGGATGAAAAACATTTATATTTATATAAAATGTTTATTTATATCCAATTCTCTATAGTGATCCCCATGCAGCGCTGTTGACTTTTCCCAGCATATAACCCTAGTGTACTTAACTAGTGATGTAATGCCTGTGCTTGCTTAAGAAAGTCATCGTAATGCTGAATGGAAAGACACTGTACTGAAGTACTTACATTTAATATTAAATCATATTACATCTGGATCGCTGCCTACGCAGGTCCCTGGGGGCGTCAGGTGGGTCCTCCTACAGCTGTGCCGTGGGAACAGGCAAGGTCAAACGGCAGCCAATCAGCATGAGCGTGGAGCTGCGTGATCCAGCCTGGGTAACGTTTTCAGCATGTTTCCATGGCACTGCCCTCACACTTAAAGGGGAGGTCGCTTAAAAGCTCTCTGCTAAACCGCGTTCAGTCCCGAAGTCTGTTGACCTCAGTATTAGACCTAGTTGTTGTGGAAACCAGCATCCAGTGAAATTTTCTGGCTAACATGCCCTTCTACCAGGAATGGTGCAGTGATTAGCACTGTTGCCTCACACCTCTGAGTTCAATCTACCCCTCGACTTGCTCAGAAATGCACAGGGCGAATGCAGCCCAGCTGAAATCTGAGTTTTACGTGTCTACAGAAACATCACTGGATTGCTGTGAGCCCTTCCTGGCCTCACCTTCGGCCCTCATATTTAGTGGTAGGCGTGGTGATGAAATACAGAAGGGGAGGAATGCGAGAGGGAGGGCGCCCCCTGCTGGAGCCAACAGGCAGCATTTCCCATTCCTTGGGCAGCCAGTGAAGAAGGGTCATTCATACCATGGCTCATGTTGCCAGTGACGAGCAACCCCAGTACCACTGGGCCTGGGTAGCCCCGTGTGCCTGGTCTGTGAAGTCAGGTCATTGACAGGTGCCACAGTCGGGCCTCTGATGCCCGGCCGTCTGAGCGTCCTCCAATCAGAGAGCAGCACGGGCCTTCTCGGCCACCTCGTGCGGCCGGCCTCCGACTCCCGGCAGCTGTCAGTGCAGCTTCTGCTCAATGGCCATTCTGTATTGATCTGAGTTTACGCCTCATATTAGACTTAGCCGTGATTATGTGCTTTATTGAATTGTACTTTACAGACGTACATTTGGAGGAACGGCGCTGTGTAATAAGAGCCCTGATCCTTCCGAGGGGACGCGTTTTGGAATGGCCGTAGAGAAAAGACCAGTGCTGCCATCTAGTGTTCACTCTATAGGTTTTTTACTGAACTTTTCTATGACAAAACATAAAGTACGATCCTCTCTATAGATTATAATAGAAGCGCACGTCTTTCTCACAAAACTATCGTGATTTTATCATTGTTTTAAATATTCTTATAACAGTCTATTAACATAATTATTCATGTTATATATTAGAGTGATAACTCTGGACCAGCCGTAAGGCGATGAATGATGATACTTTTATATGTAAACCATTCCCAAACTGCCTAAAACGCCAGGCTTGTGGTACTTAAGGGGGACAACATTCCGTTCATATGCAGCCGTTCCCCGCGTTACGATGGCCAGTCTCGCGATATTTCGACTTTATCATTCGCATCATAAATATTGTGAGATATTCAGCACGTTGTTATAAAATGGGTTTTGTGTTAATGATTTTGCCCAACTGTAGGTAATGTGAGTGTTCCAAGCATGTTTAAGGTAAGCTAGGTTATGATGCTTGTTAATTTAAGTATACTGTTTTAAAATACATTTCTGCCTTCCGATAGGTTTATCAGACCGCTGTATAACCTATACTGCTTTATAGAATAGTGAGTGTGTGACCAAGTGCACTGCTGTGGGAACGGAACGCGTGAGAAACACGACTAAAATAGCCGGGAGTGTAAAGACCGTCCAAACAAACCCAAAGCGGAGAAGGTCCGCCCCGTTCCCTGAGCTGCCATAAACTGCAGTGACTGCAAGCAGCCTGAGGGAGGCAGTACACCCCAGGGTGTATACTGTAAGGCGGCGCTCACCCCCAAACCCTCCGAAAAGGGGGACACCCCCCGCTCGGCATTTTTAAATTTATTTTCTTTTGTTTGCGGATAAGAATTTTGCCCTCGGGTAAAACAGTTTTGAAAATCTGCTGTAAAACTGCCGAGCTCTTAACGTAGAAACACTGTATAGAACATATAGACGTGTAATAACAAGCATCCTGCAGCAGATGGCGCAGTGGTAAAAGAACTGGACTTACCACAGATTTGCAGGCAAAATCTTTGGCGGTGAGTCGCTTCGGCGTGCATTCCCTGAAGCTGTTCCTGGAAAAGTCTGACTGTACAATTATGCAATTGTGAACTGCAATGATCACACTTCTCTTAAATAAATTGTTTAAATAAACAAATATGTAGTCCCTTAAGTTAAACACTTTTTCGGGGATATTTACAGTCACACTGGGACAGGACTGAAACAGGGCTATTCAGCTTGGACTACAGAGAGGACCGCACTCCCTTTAAAAGTCTTCGTTTGTAGCATATTAAAGCCGAAAACCCTGTTTTTTTAATGAGCGTTTATAAATAAAACACGCCGGCGGGGACACGACTCAGGGCCGCGGCGTGCCATTGTGCGCGCAGACCCTTTTTATTTGCTTTTAAATAAAGTGCGAGTCGTGAGGGCATCCCCTCCGGCCCAGAGGAGCCGGGCTCCGCCGTACGCATGATGAAATGCAGGCGCACTGACCTGGAAGGGGGTGCCGCTCTCCGCAAATGCGAAACGCATTATGTCTGCAAACCTCTTACACTTCCCCAGTTATTATTTAAACGGGGCCAGCCGCCACATACGATTTTATGGCGTGTTGTTCATTTAAAGGGGTCAGTATATAACTTTACTATGCGTTTCCCTGGCGTATGTTTTATGTGTTCTTCAAGGGGCACTGTGCTGTGTGCATGTATGCCCCAGAGTGTTCTTCGTTTAGAAGGGGCAGTGTTCCAAGCTACAGAGCATCCTTCGTTTTTAGTGCAGGGTACGATTATGGGATGACGGGGATGCTGGAGCTGACTTCAGGAGGGTGGCCCAGTGAGGTGGTGTAATCCCTCAGTCGGCTGGAAGCCAAATTGCATGTGTTGTGCAGCCTGGGTGAAAATGCAGTAAAAAAAAAACCGCATCGCGTTCCGGTAGTGTTGAAGAAAACACACATTCATGATGCCAATGGGGCTTGAATGGCAGGTCTACGGATCGCATTGTTGGCCACACAGCTTCAGGACCGGGGCTCAAACTTGATGCCAGCTTCGCTCGTACAGTATGGAGAGTTACCCGCATTCTCATGCTTTCAGCTTCGGTGCTCGCACTGGGACTAGGCTAGGTGCTGTCAAGCCGACGCCGGCTCCTGGCAAGCGTCTAGGCGGCATCCATCCGGAACGCTCCGTGCCGCTCTCCAGGCCCCGGTGGCATGTTCATTGTGGTGACGACCGATTCCATTCATCCCGTTACTGTGCGCAGCGCTCCTAGTGTGCGCCCTTCAAGGCACTGGCATCCCCTCCCTGTCTTGTGCCCCATACTTCCTGTCAGGCTCCAGACCAACACTGAATCCATCTTGAATAAGTGTCCATGGGCAATGGATGATCCACTAAGAATAGCAGGCAGCCAGTGTATTAAACCAAATAAGTCATTAACCCATATTAACAGATAGAATGAAAAAGGCTGGGAGATGCCTTTATACAGATTAACCGGGATCACACGTCACTGGGAATGATTAAGGCATGTGGCAGGTTTGAAAGAGCCGTGACAGGCACAGAAAACAGCTTAACAACAGGGTAGGGAAACCGGAGCGCAGGGAGGACGTGAGAAGCCTGCCCACAAGCCCTGGGGCTCCGGATTACAAGTGATTGACTTGGGCTGGCTCTTCTCCAGCACCCCTCCGGAGTTAAGGGAAATATCGTGTAACGTGATCCAATAATTAGTTCAAACTTTGCTTTTGTTGAAATGTCTGCACCCGGAGCACGTTCGGATTCTTCCTTTGTCTTAGTTTATTCGCAATAATGGCATATTAGCATAAAGTCAACGGCGGTGCAGTTCTCATTTTAAAGACTTTAAACGCTACGAGTCCTCGCAGATGGCGACGGGATAAGATAAAAATGCGTTAGAGCAGCTGTGCGCGGAACCCGCTCTTTATTTGCAAAGTCAAACGGCGATGGAAAAAGCTGAAGGAATCCGGTGATCAAGCACCCCGGGGATTTAATTAGCAGGTAAACAACACCTTGAATCAGTCCTCGTTTTAATAAATCATTTGCTAACGCTTACAGAATTGCAAATGTTGCTGGGCTGATGCATCTTAATTATTTCTAAAATTACTGAGGTGATGGTGCCGCGCGAGGCTCGTTTCCATAACGCTGTCATCTCCTTAAATGTGTAAATCTAAAGGGAGACATCTGTTATTACCCGAGGTGTCAGAGTCTCTCCCAAACTCGGCAGCTGATGAATATGCAGGCAGAATCGCTTGTGACCTTTTTTTTTTACTTGACTCAGATTTTATTACAACAGTAGCCAATAGATATTTACTGACTGGCTCATATCCAAGATATCAATCTGCAGCAAATCTACAGAGGCAGAAAATCCATTTATACCTACATCTAAGCACAACTTTTTCTGAGCCTTTGAAAGGATGACTCCTCCTGTCTGCTGTGGTCCTTCTGAGTGGATGTAGCACTCGAGTGAGATTAGAGATGTACTGGAGAGGTCTCCCAGTGACTAACCAGTACAGAATGACTGGTTTTTTATCTGTACACTTGCTACCTATAGCAAAACATTATGGCTCCAGCTTGACCCTTTTGGTGTGTTCTGTGGAGATCTCCATAAAGCAGGACATAATGTAATGTAGGTCATGATATCTGAAGCTAAATGCCAGGTAGGAGGCGTGAGTTTTATATTAACCACCTGTTGAGAAGATCCTCTTCCTTCTGTTACCCACTGTGCCAGACTTTCCGATGACAGAAATAAACCCCAGATTGAAAACAAACAACACAGTCTTGTGAGTAAACATGCATCTTTACATCACAGTCTTTTCCATTACAGTCCAGTTCAAAGTCTGCTTACAACAAACTGCCTATTTTTGCTGTCCATTTGCCTCCGTTTGAGCATCCATCTGCACTTATTATGCAAAGAATTGGGTCTGCGTCAGTAACACTGTGAGGAGCTGAGGATGAGAGCAGGACTCTGGGTGGAACAGGCCGCTGGCTCGTCGGCTCAGGTTTCCTTTATTTTAGCAGGTAATTCTGTAAGGCTGCTGGATCCGACAGGAACCTGTGACCCTTTGGGCCAGAATCCCACGAAACCGGACTCGTGGACCCAGGCCAGAGACCGAGCCGGCTTCATATCGTGTCCGTGGATAGCGCTCAGGAAACCAAAGCGGACCCTCTGTCAGTGTCCAGGATGAGCGAGTTTAGTTTAAAAAAGCCAAGAGGTAAGCAGAATAACCCTAAATTACACAGTAATCATATCAAAGCACCATAAGAACGAAAACCTAAATTTGAATAATTTTGAGTTTGAATTCATTCAGTCTAAGGTTGAAGGTATAAAGTAATATTTTTCAGAGACCTGCATGCATCATTACTGCCCCCCCACAGTATGGGTATAATGTAATGTCACACTGAATGCAGTAACTCGGATTTAATTTAAATTTGGCTTTATAAGACATGAACAGTACAGTACATTGTACTAGACATAAAAATGTATTTTATCAGCTTTTTCCTGCAGAAACTTTGTGACTTGAAAGGTGCAGGCCCAAGGGTGTAGTTTTGGGTTGAACATCGGGAGGGGGGTTAAAATCACCACCCATTTAGCAGGGGTCAAGGGACATGACCATCGCCACCCCCCCCCCCCCCCCCCCCCCCCCCCCACACACACACACCCCAGAGATTATTTTTTTGCAGAATTGCAGCTGTGAAATGGCTGTTTAACATCGTTTTTAAGGGGAACAGACATGCCAAAACAACATGAGATACATATTTATCACTGGGGGGTGTATTGGCCAGTAGTGGTTACACCTGTACATGTTCAGGCCTCGTGGGGCTACTCTCGGTGGTGCACCTCTCTTACCGTGCGTGTAAAAATGTCCAGTATGAGACTTTCCATACAGTGGTCACTGGGTGACATTTACTTATTACGACGTGGTCAGAAAAGGGTAGCTGGTCATCTCTCATTACCCCTCAGCTCCTAGCAGATGGATCCAAACTGCAAAGTGATGTTGTGCTGAGCTACAGGTTTGGCAGTGTGGGCAAGAAATTGATCTCAGGGCTTCAAATGGTTAGAACGTCCCACCTGTGGTAGGAAGGTTGCTGGTCCAAATCCTGCGGCCAGCTGACTGGTGTCACTGGCAGCCCCATCGAGTCGCTCCGGGGACGGAGTGCAACCTTGCGATGACACCCAGGGACGGTCTCCCTCTGCTTTCTCAAATGCACACCACTAATAAAAGTGCCTGCTAAATAAATATAAACCTCTTTGAAAGGCAGCAGTTCTCTCATCCCGGCTGCAATGGCAAGCCGATTCGTGGTGAGCTCTGGAGGGAAGGTCAGGTAGAGTTGGATGTCAGACAGGAAATAGATACCGAAGGTCGCCCAGGCCTCCTACACCGGAACGCTCCCAGTGGCTATGATGTCATCGCTTCACTAACGCATCATCTATGGATTTTTTTTTATGACATCACATAAGCTCAAAGCTTCACTGATACATTCCTTACACTGTATTCAGGGAACTGGATGGCAGATAACGTGCCGTGATAACATTTAAAGACATTTAACACACCATGTTATTTTTTTTACAGCAGCTAATCCAAACAAAAGGGATAATGCCATAGGATTAAAAGACCGTAGTGCAGTTC
>JAODKL010000047.1:8032181-8049897 GCA_026780765.1 Petrocephalus schoutedeni
GGGCTTAATTTCTGTTTTAGGAAACGGCAGGGTGCCATTTACACCTTCCAGCGTTGGAATGTAACCTAACCTACAGTTGCTGTACCTGTTTTCTTATTATTTCATTTAAATGACATCTGATATGCTGCGGGTAAAGAGGAAAAATGAAAACAAATCACAACGTGGTATCATATTTGGTACAGAAGCTAAGCTCGGTCTCCGGGCCCTCAGAAGGCGATGCTGGGAAGTCGGTGCTGCGCACTCAGCAGGCAGGGCTCACATGAAGGGGGCTTTTAGTACAGGCTCAGCGCCAACGTCAAGGGGGCTGGAAGGGGCTCTTTCAAATTTGCGGCCAGCTCGTCTTTAAAATCCCAAATTTACACTTGACCTGAATTTCCCCAAACTCTGTCTTGGAATTTCTAACTATCCTAAATAGGTTTATGCTAAATGTCGCTGCGGCCCACAAAAAAGCACCGGGATATTGGAAATAAAAGATTCTTTTTTATCAACGCAAGCAGTACAAGGCGTTGGCAACACCTTCTTGGATATATTCGCATTTCTTTTGAAACGTTAATACAGTTAGTACTGGTTATAAAACGAGATTCAATAATAAAGCCATTATGAATATTGCATTAATCTTTGGATTTACATATTTTACATGGTACGATAAATGTTTTATAATACTCAACAGCAGCTAGAATACTGCGCCGCTGCGCTGAATAATTAAAGCCCCGGTGTGGAATGGGAGTGCGCTTATGTCGGTGCAATACGGCGGGGCCACGCCGCTTCCCGGGCGGCGACGTTTGCTCCTGTTTTTCATGGTAGTCGTGACGCCTGTGAGTGCAGCGGTAAATTACGAAATAGTAACCGCCTTAAATGTGCATTATCATTAGTTCCTTTTATCATTAGTTTCTTACTTCTCAAGTGGATGAGAGATTTCTACTGACGCCTTGACTTTTGTGTTTTTTATATTTTGTTGGGGGTAAAGCGTATGTGAAAAGCAATGCGTGCATAACTTGATATTTCAATGTATGTTCATCGAGTCACCGCGAACGAATAAGCAAGATTAGTACTCGTACGGATGTTTTTATGCACTTTTAAGATTCATTTAGGCCTACATTTTACGCTTTGAATCGAGTAGCCTACAACAGAACTATTTTGTGACGTGAATAATCATATCAAATTAAGATAACTTTCTGATCACGTTTTCTAGTTTATTTTCTATTATTTTAAAGTAGTGACAGAACATGCCGAAAAATGAACGTACTGCGCCTTTAAGATTGTGATCAGAAATGTGATAAGTAATAAACGAAACGAAGAGCGGCTTATTCACGACCCCCGTATTAGACGGGGCTCTCCCTCGATCCCTCTAGGCTAATCGTTCACGATCCTATATGGGAAATCCATTGATGCTTTGGGAAACGAACATTTTTCAGAAGTCGTTGCGGTCTATGTAGGCCTATATTTAATAGATGATTTATGATCTCCCCTTACGATTGTGCCCAAGCTGGCCTATTAGCCGAAATGGATTTGCCGCCCCTGATTAATAGCACACGGGGCCAGTGAAAACACGCAGCGTTTGTCTTGCCAGTGACAGTGAAAGTTGCACCGCTGCAAGAAACCGGCCTTACCTTTAATAATTACTCGGGCGGCTTAGGCGCAGGGAGCGTCGCAGCTCGGATATGCGGGTCTTTTTCTCTCTCCTTGACGCAGTTTGTGTATTAATAAATAATCTCTAAGGTTTCAGACAGACCGCTTATCCTGAATATATTACGTTGGAATATAAAATATTTCAGCAGTAGCCCCAGCCAAGCAGAACCTGGAAAGTAAACGATTACTTCTTCCCCCCAAGTGATTTGGGAAACATCCAGCTGTAGGAACCGGACAGGAAATCCAAAATAATGGCCGTAGGAGGTCCTGTAAACAGACATTAGTTAAATCACCCCGTAACAAACCGGCGCTGGTAGTGACAGCTAGTACTTATTGGTTTATTTCCAGGCTGAAAAAGGGCACCTTCTTAAGCTCCTCTCTTAAGTGGCAAGGATAGAATACCCACAATTACCATACCCTTAATGATAGTTTTTAAGTCTATTCCACAGATGCATAATTTGTTTCGATGTCTACGAGCAGATTTAGACCATTTGGTTTTAGCACAGCTCATTGTAACCAAAACTGGCTTGGGGTAAATGTAAATGTAAACGTGGGGAAAGCAAAGGATGGACCGTACAGATATAAACACAGCATGTCCTCTGCGATTTAGATTAACTTTAGGAGGCAGGAATAGAGTGGATAAGGTGTGCCGTGGCAGCACGCAGAAAACGCCCTGTCCCCCTCACTCACTACTTCCTAAAGCTGATACGAGTATAATAATAATTATTATATATAGATTATAATGCATATGGTGAGCGCGACCGAGTAATAAGGAAAGCACACGGCGATACTATGGAAGTAAATAGACTTTGTCATGTGGACAGTGTGGAGCGGGATACGCTGTGCTTTCGACGACACGTTTTGCCTAAAGGACCCAAAGCTCCACTTGTCGGACCGGATGAGCCACCGGCAGCCTGGGGCGGCTTCGTTAAACATCAAGGGGGGACTCGCTGGGAATCTGTAGTTCTGGAGTCGGCCGGAGGGGGGCGCCACATGGCCGGCGCGTCGCCATTGGCCGTCGGGTGACGTTGACGGGGGAGGCAGTGCTCCGGCGCGGCAGTGCGCTGAAATAGAGCCGGCAGCGCGTAAGGGACGGACTGAAAGCTTCATGTAGGGTGTCGGGAGAAGCGGCCCTGCGCGTTTTATTTTTATGTTTTGTTTTTGTTTTCCTTTGAGGAAAGACGAGACCAAAGATTGTGCGGCGTCGCCGGAGCGGGAGGATGATCTGCCACATTACCCGTCCCGATTCGGTGGTGATGGAGGTGGAGGTCGATACCAAAGCCAACGGCGAAGACTGTCTGAATAAGGTGCGGAGATCAGCCGCCCGCCGGGCTCCATTCATATTCCCTCGCCCGATCGCTCTCATGTGCTGCGCGTCCGTCTGGAAACATTGTTGCCTGATTGAGTTTCCGTGCGCGTCTGCGGCGAAGGCTGCGCTGCTCGGCTCTCAGGAGGGGGTTTGTTTATATGCGCTGATCGTGAGAGCAGGACGGCGTCGTTCCCGCTTGTGCGTTTGCCTGCTTCACACGAGGAGCGAGAAAAGTGTCCGGGGGGGAAACTCCAGTCCTGCGTGGGGAGCATCACTTCGGAGTTTGCTCCTTTTTTATGCGAAGTTCTAAATGCCGGTGCGATGCGTTGATGATCGCGAACAGAGAGTCTTCAGTCCTCTGTTTACTTGCGCTTCGTGAAACTTACTTGGCGAGGTTACTCGCGGTCAAACGCCGAACGCCTTCCTTCCTCTTTGTGAGGCTGCCAGCTCGTCTTTTCTGATGCTGGTGCTTGTGTGTCATTTTTAGCCCGCTGAAGTGAAGCCTGTTCAAAAATATCTCGCTGGCAAAAATCAGACATTAAATACCTATATTTGTTAGCTGGCTTATTTCGGGGATTGACGTTAGGTTTGGTGATCTAAGGACCCTTTCATCGGCTTAGGTGCTAATAAATCTATCTACGGAGCGTGGGGTGTTAGGAACAGCCTTTCCTTATGGGGAAGAGTGAGGCTGTTCTTAACTGCATGATGGCTATTGTTAAAAGTTAAGTGCATGTTTTTCCCCCTATGTGTGGCTTACTTCAGGATGTTGTGATAATGTTGACTCCCTATATTATCATATTAAAACCTGCCTGTAAAAAAAAAATAATAATAAATGACTCCCGTGACAGAGAAGTGCCAGTCTTATACCAACAAGAGCCGTGCCTTGTGCCCCGCCACAGGTGTGTAGGAAGCTGGGAATAATAGAGGCAGATTACTTCGGACTGCAGTATTCCGGCTGCAAAGGAGAGAGCCTGTGGCTGAATCTGAGAAACAGGATCTCGCAGCAGGTGGACAGCATCTCCCCGTGCAGACTGAAGCTCCGAGTCAAGTTCTTTGTGGAGCCCCATCTCATTCTGCAGGAGCAGACCAGGTAAAGAGCCTGTCTGCCGCTCATTTCCCAAGCACGCACACTTCATTGCCTGGCTCCAGTCCAGGGGGGGCATTAACTTCACGGTCTAAAATTAGATGATCACATACAGTGAAGCTGACATGACGGACCCTTATACACTTAAATATAAACCTTTCCTTTGCAGTGCTGCTGTAAGAGCAGTGACGGGGCTGATGAATCGGGGCTGTCAGCACCTAGTTATCAGAGCCTCAGTCCATTCCATGTAATTGAATAACAATCCAACTCCTTGTGAAGCTGAAAGTTTCCTTCACAGCACGGCGCCCTGTAGTAACCCCAGGCCCCGGGTGTTACTTTAGGTCACGGCTGAGCATAAAGGCGTTAAGCTCCTCCCCCGCCATGGCCAGCTCAGGTTTCTGCTCTCTCCCTGCAGCTCGTTTCATGTTTCCTCCTTTTTGTTTTTCCTTTTTTTTTTTTTTTGCCTGGGGCTCCCCCCCCCCCACGTGTTTCTAGGGGGGTATTCTACAATGCAGGTTTTTTTTCCATTAGCCAGATAGCTTAAGCTAAATATCAGTATTGCCCAATACCGATGTCACTTGCCCCTCTTCCTGTTGGACAGTTTTCACACTTAGGTTATGCATCTTACTGGGCCAATCTGTTATCTGGAGTCTGTGTGACTCTCAGCCAGACCCAAGCAGAGCTATTTAGGTGTTGTGACTTTTTTTTTTTTTTGGTGGTGGGGGAAGGAGGTCCCATTTTTGGAGTTTTTTTTTTTTTTTTTTTCCCCTTCTGTCCTGTCTTTGGCCTCCTCCAGTGTGAGCGGGTCGCTCCGACAGGGACTGTCTGGGCACGCCTCAGTGTGGCTCGCCGCGGAGGGGTGAGCCCCTCCCCCCGGGGGCTGGATGCACGCCTTTTGTTCAGTTAAAGTTGGGGGGGGGGTGGTGTGCTGAGTAATTCGTTTGGGCGCCCAGCCGTTGGCTGACCCCTGGCAGAACTGAGCGGTCATAAACAGATGGTAGGGGGGTGGGGGGGCAGCGTCCGGTTACTAATTTAGCATGCATGTGTTACATGGAGCAGCGGGCTGTCCAAGACAAGTAACCGTGCACCTCGCGCTGCCATTAAGGCTGTAGAGCTTTTAAAATGCATGGTAAAGCGACAGGCCTTTACTGTGATGTGCGCGTTATGGCGGAGCCTCTCTGAGACGGGCCTTTACTGTGACGTGCGCGTTACGGCAGAGCCTCTCTGAGACGGGCCTTTACTGTGACGTGCGCGTTACGGCAGAGCCTCTCTGAGACGGGCCTTTACTGTGACGTGCGCGTTACGGCAGAGCCTCTCTGTCTCTCACTGACGCGCTGTTGCCATTTTTATTGGCTGCTTCCCTTTCTGGTGTTTTCCGTCCCCTCTGTTGGGTTTTTCCACTGGAACACGACCTTTTGCTCCCACCCGAGTTCTCCCACAAGCTGTCGGTGACTTAGCAGGAAGTGATGCGTATGGTGTTCCTAGGGGACAGGGCAGTAGAGCTCGGGTCAGGCCCATGTGCCTCGCCGCTGACTCCCGGCTTCCGTGCCGCTGTGAGACAGACACCCCCGGCCAGTATCACTCTTCTCCATATTTCATATCTCAGCTCCCTTCCGCTCTGGCCTGTGCGCTGCTTCCTGTGTGCGTGTGTGGGCAGGTTTCATGCAGGCCCTCGCACGCACGGCACGGAGCCAGCAGCTGTGTGCTGACACCTGCTTGGGCCACCTCTCTCTTCGGGTAGCCTGGGCACCCGGGGCAGGAGGGCCTAGCAGGAACCCTTGGGGTACCTGTTAATCTTTCTCTTAATTTGTGCCTCCCCCCCACCCCGATCCAGCCTACATGGCACTTTAGGGAACTTTATATACTGTACTGTAAGTATTCCCAGTGATCAGTTCCAACTGGGGGGTGGGCATGTCCATTTAAATACCACAAACATGAGCTAGTACCCTGCCCACCCCCATTTTTATGTGGTCCAGGCTGACTTGGCTCTTTGAGCCCTGTGTTCTTGTGCAGTACTGGGCCTGGCTGTTATTGAGTACACCAGCCCACTGGAACAAAACCCTGGCTGTTGGTACGAGCGGCGTGCTTTTGCCAGCACCAACAACGTGCCTCTTGTCTGCCCGGCAGCGATCGTTAACAGTAACGAGGTGAATGAGATCATCTGAGGTTACTCGAGTTCAATGACTCGCACTAACCTCCGCCGGATAGCCCGGGGGCCGTGCTGGCCGTCAGCTCTCAAGCGGCGCTGTTAGCACCACGCCCACCGAGTGCAGGACTCTTCTTCTGATTGGCTGGCCCAACCCAGTCACTAGGCCCTCAGCGACCAGGGCGGGGGGGGGTTCTGTGTAGTCGACGAGTGAGGTTTTTGCGGGTTTTGTAGCCGGCTGGATCCTGCTTTGGTGCTAACTGAGAGTGGAACACGTGCCCAGGGGGTGCTGCGTGGAGATCAGTGTGTTCGTGTAGGAAACGCCACCCCCATACACACACACACACACACACACACGCGCACCTCTCAGCTCTGAGCGGAAGCTGGTCCTGATAAATAGGCACCGTGAGAATCACCGAAGCCGCTCCCCTGCTGTGGGCGCGATTCTGCCCCAGTGGTGCGAGCCCTTTGTTCTAAACCGCCATATTGTGCTGCCTTCTGGTGTGACTAGCGCCCCCCGAGGGTGCAGCCATGTGGCGCTGGGACAGATGTTCGCCTGGGAATCGGGAGGGGGGGGAGTGGAGCTCGGGACCCCGCCGTGTGCCCGAGTCCTGATTAAAAATGTGTTTAATTAATGTGAACATGGATCTCCGTTTGTGATAATCCCTCCCTCCCCCCACCTCCCTGGAACATGTGCGTATGTGATTTGAAATAATGGGACTGTAGGTCACGGGCTGTCAGGTGGTGTAAGGACACATCTGGACCACGTCCTACCTTCTCTGAGGTCCTGATGCACCCCGTTCACTCTCTATTGAACAGTGTCCCTGCTTCCTACCCATGAAGCAGTCTGAGCTTTGCTCACGCTTATAGCATCATGTATAGTAGATGACATGCCAGCCCAGAGCCTCTGCTCTGTCTGCGTGTGTCTGCATGTGCATTCTGTCAAGGAAACGCCTTATCAGACACTTCTGTCCAAAGTGACGTGCATTACAAACATGCGTGCGGTCTAGGAGTCAACTAGGCATAAGTGCAGATTTGCAGCCGATGGCCAAGCAGGCCGGCAGCAGGAGTGACGCAGCAAGTCCCGTGTTCCTCAAGGTGCAGCCGCGTCAGCTCAGAACTTGCTGGGAAGTGTGGAAAGTCGGGCATTTTCCCCTGGTGTGCAAGGAAAGGCTCTTTCTTCTCGGTGCGATTTCCACTCTTCCAGCCAGTCTGTCCGCTTGTAAAGTCACTCAAGGCAACTTTTTTTTTTTCAGTTTGCCTGACCCCTGTTTTCTTTTTTGTGTTCTGGGAATCTTGAATCTCGATGGGCAGCAAGTGTCCTGTCTGTGCGTGGGTGGCGGGGAAAGCAGGTATCCAGCCCGAGGAATCGGTTTAGGCAAACCTACTCGTCTTTAATGTGAGAGTGCGGCCCGTGTTTGTTCAGCCTGCCCGTGTCTGTGATCCTCGAGGCACGAAGGTGTCGCCCATCTTTCCTCGTATCCATAAAAGCATCGCTGTTCAAAGGTGAGCGTCATGGCCGCCGGGTGTAAACAGGAAGTGCGGCAGGGCTGGGAAGGCGGGTCGGTCGCCGCCATGGGCGGGTGGTGTGTCCGGCAGTAACCCCTGTTCGCGTCCTTTTGTTTACCAGACACGGTTCGTGTTTCCCTCTAGACAGCTCCTTGTACTGCAGGGTCCTGTTACACTTAATCTGATTGGCCTAAGTACTCGCGCATGGGGTGGGGCAGGGGGGGGGGTGTCTGTGACCTTGTTTGCTGCCTAAATTGGGAGGATATCTGGTTTAATTTGTAGCCCCCCGCAGCTGCGGCGTGAGCCTGAACCTGAGGTCCCCCTGTCCGGCTGTGTTTGGGGACGGCTGTCCACCTCCCCCCAAAACGGCTGGGATTACGCAGGCGGTCCAAGCGAAACTGGGTCGGGAGCCTGTTTGTGAATAATTAATTGCGGTGCTGCGGCTCCTCGCTTCGGAGGGGTGTAAGATCCTCCGGCTGGCGCCGGGTGACCGGGGCAGCGGCGGGGCGTCGCTATCGAGCGCGGGCCTCTTCATCCCCTTGCTGGGTCACCCCACCAATTTTAATTTTATTTATTCATTATTTTTTTTTTTCCCGCGTGTCTGTGTTGGGGGGGGCTTTCCCCTTTATGTGTGATGCGGTCAAACCTGGGGCCATCGGCTCCGCCTGGGTGCTGACGGCTGCAGATTCCTCGAGTCGTGACTGTTTTATTACGATCTGTGGTCACACTGCACCCCCCCCCCCCGTGTTCAGTCCAGCTGTTGGCAGGATCCCTCCATGTACCAGCTGTCAGAAGGCTGCCCCCCCACCCCAGTCCGAGCCGCCTGACTGCCACGGACACATGCATATGTTATGGGAGCCCTCATACCCCCATCTCACTGTGTGCTGACCGCCCCCCTCTCCCTCTCCCCTGCCAGGCACCTGTTCTTCATGCACATTAAGGAGGACCTCCAGAACGGGCATCTGCCGATGGGCCCCGAGCAGGCAGAGGAGCTGAGTGCGCTGCTGGCCCAGGCCGAGTTCGGGGACTACAACCAGAACACGGCCAAGTACTGGTACTGCCAGCTCTGCGGGCGGGAGCCCGGCACCGCCGCCGTCGACAGGTGAGGGTGTGTGTGTGACTCTTTGAAGCACATTTCTGTGTCCTTCAGGATTAGCATTTTCACGTATTAAACGGCACACTAGCAGCCTAGCTAATCAGTAAGATTATAAGATTATAACTGCCGGAACCTTCCCGCTGGGTGCCATGACCTCATTCTCTCCCTGTAGTGGTCCTTCTGAGTCATATAACCTCTGTTTAAACTGAACTACTCCTTTGTAAATGGGGGAAGGGGGGGTCACATGACTGGGCAGGGTGGGGGGGCTCCTTCTGTATCCGTATATGCTGACAGTCGGTCCCGTCTCCATGCAGCATCATTTCCAAGCACAAGGCCCTGGCGGGGCTCAGTCCGCAGGCGGTGCAGTACCAGGCCCTGCAGCTAGTCTCCGCTCTAGAGCACTATGGGGTGGAGTGGCACTGGGCGCGGGACGCCACGGGTCAGAAGCTGGCCGTGGGTATCGGACCAGAGGGCATCGCCGTCTGCAGGGAGGACCTGACTCTCATCAACAGGTAGCGTCGCCCTTCGGCTCTGTGCATTCTGGGTGATTTCTCCAGTCGGCTTTTCTTGCGGGCTGACCGAACGTGGGCCGGTCTCTCCCGTCAAAGGATCGCGTATCCGGTCATCCAGATAGCCACCCAGTCGGGGAAGAGCGTCTACCTGACGGTGACCAAGGAGTCTGGAGACAGTGTGGTGCTGCTCTTCAAGCTGATCAGCAACCGGGCGGCCAGCGGACTGTACCGGGCCATCACCGAGACGCACGCCTTCTACCGGTCAGTCTCTGTGCATGTGCCCTTGGCAGGGTTCTCAGATCCGCCTAAACCCGCTTAAATTCCACTTTCGATAACGGCACACTTTCAGCTTTGAATTCCATTGTTTGTTGTCTTTTGCGTTTACTTTTGCTTTGGGGTTTCCCTCTATTCTGTAAATGTCTTCGGTAAATACGCCTGTGGGCTGAGGTCTTGTGTTAAGGGGCTTTCATGGGCCTGTTTGCCATTGGAAGCCAACACAGACTAACAATGAGCCATTCAGATAGATCCGAGTTGTTTTGTGCATGTCGTTTTGTGTTTAAAAGCTTACATGGGTTTGTTTGGACTGACTTTGAAGAATGGAAAGGTCATTCCAATGTAACCCAGTGCGTCAGCTGTTTGAATAGGGCTGCAAAGGCTGGGAAGCCCATTTAATGCCCATTTGGAGAAACTTAGCCATTTTTGATGGATTTGAAACCTGCGTGTGAGTGGGCATCTCAGGCCCCCTCTATTACAGAGAATACAGCTTTATAGTGGGTGTTACTACTGGGGAATCTGAATGGACCAGTCCATTAAATCTGTTTCTGGGGGGGGGTCTCCAGGTGTGACACAGTGACAAATGCCGTCATGATGCAGTACAGCCGCGACTTCAAGGGCCACCTGGCCTCCCTGTTCCTCAACGAGAACGTCAACATGGGCAAGAAATACGTCTTCGACATCCGGCGCACCGCCAAGGAGGTGTACGACCACGCGCGGCGTGCGCTCTACAACGCCGGCCTGGTGGTGCGCGCCGCGCAGCGCACGCCCCCCTGCTCGCCGCTCGGGGCCCCCGCCGACCAGCCGGACTGCGGCAGCTGTCCACGGAGCCGAGCCCTGCTGGAGAGACTGGAGAAGCTGAGGGAGGCGCTGCTGTGCACGCTCTGCTGCGAGGAGGAGACCGACACTGCCTTCTGCCCCTGCGGTCACATGGTCTGCTGCCAGGGCTGCGCAGCCCAGCTGCAGGTAAGGGGGGGGGGGCGCCTGACCGGCAGTCTATGGCTACTTGGTGGCTATGGGGCTCCCAGAAGTGGCTAGGAATGTCATGCGCCCCTTTGGAAAGTGACTCATAGGCTTGTGAGCAGTGCTGCACTTCCTCTGAGCTTGTTTTAGCTGCACTTTAAACGCTTTGTACAAACGGGGAAAAAGTATTTTTAGTTGCCAGTATGTGTGCTGCATCCTTTTTTTTTCCCTTCCTGTGTGAGTTACATAGTTAGTTTTGGCCGCAAAGGCCGATCGTTGGGGTAGCTGGTGACAAGCAGTGGCATCCTGCAAACATGACTGTTGGTGTCTGCATGGACGCGGTGTGTCTGAAGGGGGCGATGTTGAGCTCACTGATCTCTGCCACTGTCTGCAGTCGTGCCCAGTGTGCCGGGCGAAGGTGGATCGCGTGCAGCACGTCTACCTGCCTACCTGCGCCAGCCTGTTTAGCTTGGCTGAGATGGACGTCACTCCTCCCCCCATCCACCAGGGGGTGCCCTCTCTCAGTTGCTCCAGCGAAATCAAGCCCGAGATGTGCCGCACGTGAAGGTCGGCCCTTCCTCTCCGAACACCACGGACTTCAATCATCCGCCACAGAGTTGTTTTAAGATCCTCTGACGATCTGTGTGTTTTAAATATTGCCTTTATCTTTTTTTTCTTTTTTTTTTTTTTTTTTAAACCGAAGTGAATCAGTTGACCTGAGCGCTATCAACAGCGTCTATTTGCTGTTTTTTGTTTTCCTAATCCAGTGGAATTCAGAGAATTGTGATATAGTATGTAAATTCTGTGTATTTGCCCATTTTTTTTACTACTTTATTTTAATGCTTATTTAAATTTTAAGTTTTAAATCCTTTTCCAGTTTATTGGAGTGAACATGCAATAAGTTCTGGGGTTCAGCTCCCATGCACTTACGCCGACGAACAATGAGTGTCCAATCCAGGCGCTCTCCCCGCACCATGTGACCTGGCTGTGTCTGGGGGGGGCCCGGTGCCCGATGGGAGCAGCCTGTAGACTGCTAGACTGGCCCAGCAGGCTGCCAGCAGTATCTCTGCGAAAGGGGAGCGCCTTATCACACTCCAGATACGGAGAAAGTGAAACTAGGAGACGCTTTTATTCGTCGCTCTGCTGCAGCCGGTTACTGTCTTACTTGAAAGTATAACTAAGCTGAATATTAACCACGGTGTGAGTTTGCCACTTAGCCCGGCCGGCTACTTTATCCTACTTCTGGTTTGATCAACTAGTGAAATCTTCATAAACCTTAGTACTAGTAGATCTGCGTGCAATACTAGGTGTTTCAGAAAGCTGAGCTTTTTTGTGGGGGGGGGGATTTATTTAAAGACACTGTCACTTTAGCCGGGACGTTCCCTCCTCGACGTGTTCCTGAGGGTCTGCCTTACCTACACCTTGTCTTCTATATGCATCCTGTTCCTTTTTGCACGATGAAACGGAGCGGCACCGATGTCACCGCTGGGGCGGGGCCTTCGTTGGGAGAGCCCCCCTACCCGCTTTACACCTCTGCAGTTTGTTTCTGTTTGAAGCAAAAAAAAACAACTATGCTATGTCCTAAACTGAATCTTTTTTTTTATATATTTTCTTGAAGATAAAGTATTAATAAAGTTGCCTTTTTTAAATAAAGAACTCCAGTCTCCCTGTTTCCTTATCAGACAACCAGACAATTGCCCCCCCCCCCCCCCCCCCCCCCCCCCCCCCCCCCCCCCCCATCCACTGTCCCTGCACTGTTTATAGCTGTGAAGTTGGGTCACAGGTTAAGGGCTCAGTGTGAATCCAGGCTGAAGATTAACTGGAGCAGCCTGCCCTCGCTGTCTCTTACGTGAGCAACTTCGCTTTATCTGTGCCTGGTGGCCTACTGGGACTCCATGTGGGGATAAATGACCTGGAGTGTGTGTGTGGCCTGCAGGGGGCGATGGTGAGGTGGCAGGGCCCTTTGTATAGGATAAGTGTCAGCTACTAAGGCTTGTCCTTTTATGAAAACCCTGCTTATTCGCACGCTGAATCGTACAGATGGTCGAAAAGTCCTGGCGCTGCTTGCCTTTCTGTTTTGATTTCACCTCCTGTCTCCGCGACTGGAGGCTGACCCAGATGTACGTGCTGCAGATGTAGGCTTAGAGTCTGGGTCCGGCATTCACTGAAAAGCTATGCCAGGAGACTGCTTCTATACATACGTGGAGGTTTTCTCTCGGACCGGGAACGTCCTCCGCCGAGCGTGACCTACATGAGATCGCGGTCAGTGTGTCTGTGTGCCTTTAGTGTAGCATAGAGCAGGTTTCTGCGAAGTACATACTGAAGTGGGTCTTTAAGAGTGAGCGTACTGCGGTACAGTACAGTATATGCTGTATCGACACAGAGTTCCCCTCCAGGTCCCCAGTAATGTGCTGATTGGTGATAAGGGAGAAGCTTAAATTGTCCTTGGTATCTTTGAAAGTGAAAATGAACTCTAGTGCCTCC
This sequence comes from Petrocephalus schoutedeni, assembly GCA_026780765.1. Taxonomy (NCBI): domain Eukaryota; kingdom Metazoa; phylum Chordata; class Actinopteri; order Osteoglossiformes; family Mormyridae; genus Petrocephalus; species Petrocephalus schoutedeni. Next base: position 8,045,187 of record JAODKL010000047.1, read on the forward strand.
TGGTGCTGCCAGCAGGGTAGTTACGCTTGCTTTCCTTCATCTCCAATTGAGTCAGTGTTTCTGTTACACTCCTCTTTTAGCGTTCTGTTGCTGGCTGGGCAGTGAGTAACATACCAAAATAAGAGTATGACAATGGATTATCTCTTTAAAACAAGGCATAGGGACCTGTACTGCTTAGACAGTGGTTTGTGTATTAAATTGACCGTGTTTGGTTTGTTGTTCAAATAGCCTTTGTGTGCTGCACCCTCATTGTCATTTAGTTTATGCAGACTTTATGCAGGAGCTGTTCTGGGTGCTTGGTCTTTGCATACTGGGGTATTAGTCACATTTGTGGGATTCACTGCAAGTATGTCATGAATGCCCGACACCCCTGCTTCGGTAGAGGAAGCCCTGGAATTTCACCAGCTCTAAAGGCAGATGAACAGTTCTGCCTGACTGAGTGCAGCACTGCCCCCGGTGTTTCGGTTTGCTTACTCCACCTCACACTGGGACATTGGGGAGGGGAACCGCTGCCCCGCTCTGTAATGCCCGGGAAGCTTTTACGCTGACTGGATGTTTCTCAAACGTGGCAATTCTCTCAAGCACTCGGACAGGCTCGCTGTGATCCCCTCAGATCAGGCGCCGACACTTTTTGGCAAGGAGCGCGGGCTGCGTGTACGCGAGAGGACGGGGCGGTCCCGTACGGCCAGTTCTGTTCCCACAGACCTGGGAAGCCGCCTGCTCGGGCGGGACCGTCCCATTGGGATGGCGTGCCGTTCATCTGCCTTTAGAGCTGGTTCTCGCTCGACCCGAGCATCTCCAGTGCCTGCAGCTGCGAATTCTGGCTTAGAAATGCAGGTCCACATCTACTCCATTCTGCATGATGCGTTACACAATGTCCCGAGGGCCTCTGCACACTTATTTAACTTGTGCTTATATAATGTGCAGCGTATGTGATGGGCCTGGCTTCACCAGGGGGGGGGGGCAGGCCTGGGCAGGCTGGCCTTGTGATTATATGCAATTATATATAATTGCCCCCCCCCCCAAAAAAAACGGGCCTGGTATGTGGTTATAATGAGTCCCTATAAGTCTGTTATCAGCCAATCAGAGGGCACTGGGTCATCAGGTTCTCCACATTGCAGTACTTATCTGGAAGGCCCTGACCCTTCCTCACGTGAAGGACTGACATACAGCAGATATATGCACACTAGGAATGTGCAGAGGCTAATTAGAATAATGAACTGGATGGCAGTTACCGTCACCTGAGGGCCTATATGTCAGCGCGGCGCTTATTAAAGTGATACAGTACAAGCCCAGGAGCAGCTCGATGCCAGGGATGCCCACCTGACATTAACCAGAGAGCCCTGTGTGTGTGTGTGTGTGTGTGTGTGTGTGTGTGTGTGTGTGTGTGTGTGTGTGTGTGTGTGAGATCGGAGCAAAAGACCTCGCAAGTACAGCCAATCCGGAGAAAACCACGACTGCTTCACACTTCATTTCATAAAAATCCATGAATGCAATCAAATAAGTAAAAATGCCTAAAGTCTTGTATTTCGTTTGGTTACCTGTGGTTAAGGTTTAGGGCTGGGTTTAGGGTGTCGTGATTGGGATCAGGGTTTTTCCCATAGAAATGAATGGACGATGTGTGTATGTGTGTGTGTATGAGGTACATTATATATATATATATATACACACACACACACACACATCCTGAGGACATAGCAGTTTATATAAAGTCATTAACATTACAGCAATAAGAAGGCAACCTACTAATTAAGGACAAATTAAAGATGCATAAAATCAATAATAAATTAAATCTTTTGATAAAAATGATTAACAAATGGTGGATGGAATGTGATTAATTGCCATTGTTGGCACACCACAGCAATCAGGTGTGTCCTCTGCTTTTAATCCATGTTAAGCCCGGGGAGCAGTGCTTGGGGACGGTACTTCAGTGATACTTGTGGGTAGGGGACTCGAACCAGCAACCTTTCAATTACATGGTCACATGTAACAACACATGTTTTCCCATTTCTAGCTTTTATTCCTGAGCTATAAGCATTTTACCAATTGCTGGGATAATTCGTAGATCTGAAAATCGGAAATGTAATTATTTTCCGTATGTTCAAATACAGACTGATGATAATTAGTCATGGCGTCTTTTAATTTAATTATGGCCTCTAACAGTCTGCAGTTGCATGATTTTTAAAAACTTTTAAAATCCTGGCTATCTAACAGTCTCCTGGTAGCCCTTCTAGCTGCACCCAGTACAAGGGCAGCACAGCTGGGGTCTGTGCAGCACAGATTGAAAGAGGTTTGGCAGTGATAGTCTCCGCTGTTACCTTAAGCTCCATCGCCATTGCGGCGCAGGGGAAGGTCAGCCAGAATGCCACAGATACAAGGGTTATTCAGCAAAATAATGACTCTGCATTATCTTGAACTTGCTTGCTGTATAACTGGGCAAAGGGGTAATTAAAGCCAACAAGTCAGTTTAGGCTAAAGTACACCACAATTAAAGGCTTGTCCTAACCGCTGGCTGTCTATCACCACTGGTCCTGTGACTCTTTATTATAGGTTTTAGGTTGATTTGACTGTAAGTGGTGTAAGGTTATGAGTAGTTTTAATAAGCACAACTGATCACAGTCTCCCCCCATTCCTTGTTTTCCCATTTGTCTGGATTTAGTTCATTTTTCATTTATTGAGCAAAAGTGCAGATAAGTTCTAGGTATATTGTACAACATTATATTTGTGTATTGCAATTATATTTCCCTGTTGTGCTGTATATCCAATGATATGGTTTTACTGCATCTAGTGGCCTACAGTGGTATTGCATTTGCTTTGAAGAGGAGTTCGGAAATAATATTTTTCATGCTGAAAATTTTTGAAGCAGAAGACAAACAAAATTACACTTAAATTAAACTGAAATAAAGCAAGTATTAGAGCATAATGTAAGCTTGCATACAGTGCTTATTTACTATATTGTCAAACGTATTGGGCCACCTCCAAATCACTGAATTCAGGTGTTCCGATCACTTCCATGGCCACAGGCGTATAAAATCAAGCACCTAGGAATGCAGACTGCTTCTACAAACATTTGTGAAAGAATGGGCCGCTCTCAGTGAATTCATGTGTGGTATCGGGATAGGATGTTACCTGTGGAGTAAGTCCATTTGTGATATTTCCTCACTATTAAATATTCCGCAGTCAACTGTTAGTGGTATTATGACAGTTGGAAACAACAGCAACTCAGCCACAAAGTGGTAGGCCACGTAAAATCACAGAGCAGAGACAGCGCGTGCTGAGGTGCACAGTCGCCAACTTTCTGCAGAGTCTATAGCTACAGACCTCCCAACTTTGTGTGGCCTTCAGATTAGCTCAAAAACAGTTTGTAGAGAGCTTTATGGAATTGGGTTTCCATTGCCAAGCAGCTGCATCCAAGCCTTACATCACCAAGTGCAATCCAAAGCGCCGTATGCAGTGGTGTAAAGCACACTGCCACTGGACTCTAGAGCAGTGGAGACGTGTCCTCTGGAGTGACGAATCACGCTTCTCTTTCCGGCAATCCAATGGATGAGTCTGGGTTTGGTGGCTGCCAGGAGAATGGTACTTGCCTGACTGCATTGTGCTAACTGTAAAGTTTGGTGGAGGGGGATTGTGGTTGTATGGTTGTTTTTCAGGGGTTGGGCTTGGCCCCTTAGTTGGCCCCAGTGAAAGGAACTCTTAATGCTTCAGCATGCAAAGCCATTTTTGACAATTTCATGCTCCTAACTTTGTGGGAACAGTTTGGGGATGGCCCCTTCCTGTTCCAGCATGACTGCGCACCAGTGCACAAAGCAAGGTCTATAAAGACATGGATGAGCGAGTTTGGTGTGGAGGAACTTGTCTGGCCTGCACAGAGCCCTGACCTCAACCTGTTTGAACACCTTTGGGATAAATTAGAGTAGAGACTGTGAGCCAGACCTTCTTGTCCAACATCAGTGCCTGACCTCACAAAGGCTCTCGTGGAAGAATGGTCAAAATAAACATTGTGGAAAGCCTTCCCAGAAGAGTTGAAGCTGTTTAGTGGTGGGTCAAGTCCATATTAAAGCCTATGTATTAAGAATGGGATGTCATTAAAGTTCATGTGTGTGTAAAGGCAGGCGTCCCAATACTTTTGGCAATATAGTGTATGTTTCCTTTGACGTTACTACACCATGTGGCCAGGTGTTGTATTGCACCTGCTGTTAAATATTGGAAAAACACTTTTCTGCAGAGCGGGTCAATACTACAAGCCAGTGGTCTCCAAGCTTTTTGCACCACGGACCGGTTTCATGTAAGGCAATTTTCCACAGACCGGCCATTGGTGCCAAGCTTTCCATAACTCAGGATCTTTGAGGAACCGTTGGCTAAAACAAGATCATGTTAGAATTACTTACGGCCTGTGGAGCTCTGGTGCAGAGAGTGCATTAAGCTAGCACCATGACTTGGGCTAGTTAGAGTGTATCATCTGATTAGCGCAAACACATTACAACATTTTATATCAAGCAAACTATACAGTGAATGAGGTGACTCTTAAGTAAATATCACGTCTACCTCTAGCCACGTAGCGCAGTCATTCATAACATTATGTTTTTCATTAGGTAGCCATCATCACACCAATCACAATAATGGCAATCTGTCTGGTTTCCCCTTCATGTTGCTCTGCCAGGAGCCAGGTAGATGTAACATGTCACGTGTGAGTCCACTGTTGCCTCCT
>JAODKL010000047.1:8072435-8089407 GCA_026780765.1 Petrocephalus schoutedeni
GGGCACTCCCGGCTCGCAAAAGGACACGTGCTCTGTGTCTGGCTGCTGGAGGTGTTTCTCGCTCGGGAGAGACAGCCTCTCCCAGCCCGGGGGGGTCTCACCCAAATAATGTAATGCCCTGGCTATAGGGGGGCTTGGAAACCTGCCTTCCTCCCCCGTCACCTTCCTGTGTCCGTGACGGTCCGAGCTGAGCGGGCTGGTGTGTGTGTGTGTGTGTGTGTGTGTGTGTAGCCGGTTGTCAGGGTTATTCGCATGCTGATCCCACCCCCCCACCGCCCCCACCACATCACTAAGGGCAAGCGGCCACCCGTGGGGTGTCATCTCCAGGTGCTAGTATACAGAAAAGTCTCACCAGCAGATGGTGCCGTGGAGCAGGTTTATCCCAGCCCCCCCCCAGATCGAAGTGAGCGGAAACAAACGCAGCAGAGTCGCAGCACAGATGCTGGACGCTCAGCTGCGGAAACTGGCACCTGGATCGCATTTCCAGTCCTCGCGATTCCTGCACTGTCCCATCTGCTCCGGCATGCAGTCGAACCTTCAGGTGCAGGTTTAAAGAACGCTCCGGAACATGTGTCGGTCTTAGACCGCGGGTCATCGGAATCGCAGGCCGCTCCACGTGCGTCCATGCGGCAACCCCGTCACCTGCATCACCCTCGTCACTCTCCTACTCTAGTCTTACTCAGGCTGTCAGTTCCCAGCCCCCCCAAATCATCAACGCCCCCCCCCCAAATAAGGTCTCTGTGCCTTTAAGAGGGAGGGCAAGTGACCGAAACGGTCGGCTGGGGAACACGCAGCTATCAGTGACTGCACAATAAGCCTGGGTCCCACATCGGCGCTGACGGCTGAAAGCAGAGACAATACAGGGCCACAGCGGACATACACACACACACACACACAGTCGTAAGGAGGGAGCCCCTAGGAAAGGGTGGCATGACTTGCGTTTTTCCACCCCTGGGACATAATCCAGGCTGGGGGAGGCAGAGCTGGAAGGGGGCAGGAGTCGCCCTGGCAGAGGCGGTGGCAGGTAAGTGGCTGTTTAGCACGCAGCCTGGCTAACAGTCGCTGCTGGACAACTACCACCCCCCCCACCCCCCCCCACCCCTGCACTACATTTCACAAGCGTCTTAGGTTCCCTGTGCTGTCTTGGTCCCGACTCAGATGGCGAATCCCCACCAACCCCCCCTGCCCCAGGACACCCCAAGCCCCCGGCTTGTACCCACCGCATGCCGGACGTTCCCAAAGACCAGCAGAAATCCGGGCCGTCCCGAGGGCTCTGCCGCCCCTGCCGTCGGCGGTGGCGAGGAGCCGCCAGCGAGGTGAAGGAGGCTCCCCCCCCCGACAGGCCCTGCTCTCGCACAGCGCTCCAGAGCGCGTTATGCAAGGGCCCGTGTGGCCGCCAGCGCTCTCAGCGCAGCGAGGCCGCCGTCACAGCTCCTCCCCCCCCCTCGCCCCGCCCCGCCTGCCCGCCTGCCTGCCTGCCGGCTTCATCAGGTATTCATTCAAAAAACACACACGCCAACTGGCAAGGCGCCCAGGCTACGCTGACAGGGAGAGGGAGGGAGGGAGTGAAGGAGAGAGAGAGAGCAAGAGAGAGGGTGTGAGAGAGAGAGTGGGCGGGCGGGCGGGCGGGGGCAGGAAAACACACGGGATAAAATCCCCTGGGATCCCGCTACACTAGCACTTTTTTCCTCCTCTGAAAGCAACCAATAAACAAGCAGCCCTGCAGAGATCCTCCAGTTACGGGGACACACGGCGTCCCCGTGCGCTGAAGCGTACAGAGCGCCCCGCCACACACGGTAACCCTCTCACATACAGGCAAGCTGTCAGAGACCCTCCGCTCATGACCCCCGGTGGCGCAATCCCACCCAGCCATCAGCAGGGGGCGCCCTCAGCCCGCCTCGCAGCGGATCCCAGCCTGGAGCGGAGCTCTTGCTATGCACTTCCTGACTGAACACCCAGCTGAACAAATACGATAAACACCAGCTATGTAGGTCAGCCCAAATACAAAAAACCAAATTCTGATTACCATCAGTGACGGCGGGAGCTCTATGCCGCCCACATGACATGGGATACGAAGCCCCTGTGCAGACGTGAAGGCTCCCACGTAAGTCAAGGACACATATCAGCCACTAGAGGGCAGCACACAGACAACGCCAGTATACTGTAACCCACTGAAAAGTGCTTGTTTTAGCTGGCCTAATTTTGTCACCGGGCTTATGTGTAAACACAGAAGAGACACACACACCTACACACACCCCGTGCATGGGACTTTCCCGCAGCCTTGCCTTCAGAATCCAGCCCATTCCAGTAAAACTAAAACAACATATAGAAACGGAACATATATAAAATGAAATACCTTGTGTGGGGATATTAGGTTTTTACATATTTACTGGGGAATTTCCATAGTATTTGAGATATGAAGCCCATAGATTTCTCTGTGGTGTAAATGGGATCCTATTATTCTGCGGTCAAACAGCCCCATTAGGGAGGCGCCCCCCTTGTCAGTAAGCCGACAGTGTCCTTGGTGCAGCTGTCACCCTGCCAGCAAAACGCGTGTGGGCTGTGGGGTGAAGCCTTACCATCACACACACTCAAACTCCTGGGGGAGGGCAGAGAGAGAGGGAGAGAGAGAGAGAGAGAGAGGGAGAGAGAGAGAGAAAAAGAGGATATGGAGAGAGGGGGAAACAGAGAGAGGGAGAAACAAGACAGGAGAGCCATATGCAGAGAGAGAGAGCGAGAGAGAGAGAGAGAAAGAGGATATGGAGAGAGGGGGAAACAGAGAGAGAGAGAGGATACAGAGAGGGGGAGAGACAAGACAGGAGAGCCATATGCAGAGAGAGAGAGGGAGAGGAACTGAGAAAGTGAGAGACAGCTAACAGGAAAGCCACATAGAGAGAGAGACACACACACAGCAGGAGAGCCACATGGGGGGGAGATAGAGAGAGAGGGACAGTAGGAGACCCACAGAGAGAGAGACAGCAGGAGAGGCACTGGCAGAGAGGGAGAGGGAGAGAGAGGGAGAGAGAGAGACATGACGGGAGAAGCACAGGCAGAGAGAGTGAGAGACGCTAAAGGAGAGAAAGAGGGAGGGAGAGAGTACAAAAGCGAGAGGGGGAGCGGGGTGGGGGTGTGTGGAGGTCTGCTAAGGTGGGATGACAGGCTGTCTGCTTTCTGTGAGAGTGTGAAAAGCTGTACTATCCCAGGCAGATCCTGAGGGGGGGGGGGGGGGGGGGACCGGGGTTCTTAAAGAGACACACGCCGCCCCCGCGCACAGGTCCTGACACGTGCCAAACCGGCCTACCTTACTCCACACACATACACGCACGCACACACACAGACACGCGCGCACTGGCACGCAGGAAGTGCAGCCCCCGAGGGGAATCCACATAAAGACCGATCTACAGAGCCGGGCCATCAAACAGCCAGCAAGATCCTCCTGCACAGGCCCTGCTGAGTGAGACGTCAACACCTCACCCGGCCCCCGCTAAGACGCGACAAAGTCACCAACACACATCCATCTTCCAAACTGCTCATGAGGCTGACAGCGGCCCGTGCCAGGAAGCGCCCGGCACAGGATGCCAGCCCGTCACGGGGCACGGGCACACAGAAGCTATGGGCGACTTCCAGCACCCAGCATTACATTATTTATTTGTCGAAAAAACAACAGAAATCTGCAAACAAGTGTGGCTTTCGTGCCTTTCACAAAAACAAATAGATAATGACACAATTATCAAAGTGATGGATGCCTGATGGCAGGCGACATGATTCATCCCAATCTCAGGCTGCTCCCACCTCCGCTGACGGGCTGTGGGTTCGAAGGGGTGGGTCAGAGGTGAAGCCCACAGTCCCACATGGTAAACAGATTAGTCAAACAGATTCTGCCCCCCCCCCATGCTGGATAAGTACTATGGAAGTTGGATTGATGGGTGGATGGATGGAATCGAGGATTGGCTGGCACGGTTCTGTTTGTGCAGTATAGTGCACAGGCTCACACCTGCACACAATCACTGATAATGGCCTGACTGGGGAACCCTGAGCTGCAGCATAGTGTGAGAGAAGTGGGATTGGGGGCGGGGTTAGGGTGGGGTTAGGGTGGAGTCAGGGGGTAGGGCAAACAGACAACACAACACTAAGCCCCGTGTCAGCATGTAATCCGAGACGGACACACACACACACACACACACACACACACACACACACACACACACCCTCTGCCCATATACAGTATATCACTGTGTGGACCAGTCCTAGCTGTGATAACCCTAATCTTTAGCCAGCCCTAACCTTACCTATAAGTAACTAAACAAAACGCAAGACTTCTGGCTATTTCAGCTTTTTGACTGCATTATAAAATCGAGGTTTATATTGCGGGGACCTGAAAAACATCCCCACAGGCTAAAAAGAAAAAAGTTTTACAACACTGTGTGGGCATTTGGTCCCCACAATGTGGTAAATACAACCCCCCCCCCCACACACACACACACACCATGACACCCAGACAGAGACACACCAGCAGAGAGTGACAGGGACAGCTGGCAGATAGAGCAGTGCCAGGCCAGCTCAGCACGGGGACACCAGCCATACCCCCCCCACCCCCAGCCCAGGGGCCATTCATACGCATCCTTACAACTCTATGGCTAGCATACGTGCTAAAGGGGCCACAAGCACAACTGTGTGATGAGAGGGTGGCTACATGCCACAGCCCTGTCGGCAGGGCAAGCGTGCACTGGGCGGTTAGGGTGCCCCCTGTTGGTCACCCACCCACTCACACTTAGCACGGGGCAGCGCAGTAAAAAGATGGGCCCATTGTTGTAGGAAACTATGTGAGGAATGAGGACTGGCCAGAACCGAGGGACTGCATGCGAAAGGGGGGTGGGGGGAAGCAGAGGACTCCATTGCTGAATACAGCTGCAGTAAGAGCCCCGCCCCCCATCCCCCGCCTGCCCGGGTCACATGACGTGGCTACTCGTCCGCTGCACTGTGAAGGAGGCGACGAGTAGCCTGGGGGCTTTGGCTGTCTGCTGCAGGCGTTTCTGTCTGGGTCAGAGTAGGTCTGCTCCACACAGGCCGTGCTTAACCTAACTGCGACAGGGAGTGTCCCCCTTAAGTGGCGCCCTCTGCTGGTGACATTGGTTAAAGTTTAAAAACGTTCCTGCTCTCCCATAAACCAAGATAAAAGGTAAAATGTGAAAAGACAGGGCATTGGCGGTGGGAGGGAGAGGGGTGACAGACCAAAGCTACAAGGTGACCAGGCTGTGTTCCCATACCGCCCCCTATCAGTGGGTTCCTGCTACGCACACGCGGGTACCTGCTACGCACACGCGGGTGTCTGGCAGCTCCTTGAGCTTGAGTGTGTGATTCTGAAGCCAGTCCACAGTCCAGTAGCCTGGGGGCTGTGGATGACCACTGGGGGCTGGCTGATCCGTTTCCTGACGGCTGAAGTCTCAGATCCCTGTATTACAGAACGAACGCGCTGAACTCAGGGAAGGATGCCAGTGGGGCGGGAACATGCCTGTTACCATGGTAACAGGCATGCCCGCTCCCCAGTGCCACCCCTCAAAGCACATTGCACGGTATCACCGCAGCCAGGAGGCCGCTCTGCTCTGTGAGTGAGCAGTGACCGCTAGCCGAGTGGCAGAATGCCTCAGTCGCCCTCTACTGGGGCCTCCTCATTCACCTCCCTGGCGAGGAAACAAACTCAGGTACACAGCACACAGCTACCGATACAAATATATAGCTATATATATCCCGCTTAGATGCAGACCAAACAAACAGTGTTACGTAACGCAGTTGCAGCCGCGGCAAGAAAATGAAAGACGTCCCGAAGATTTTCGCACATTAAAAGAATATTTTCTGAACAAAAGCCACAAAAATCTTGCATTTAAAATTGGCAGCATGAAAAGCCCAGAAATGTCAAGGAAAAACAACATTTCTGGGGTGTGTCAGAAAACATCTGACAAATATGTGATATCTGCCGTCTGCCGTTGTAACAGCAAAATGCTCGGTGCTGTTAATATCAGGAGATGCTGGAAGGCTTTTTTGACAGCGTAAAACTACTTGTTTGAGCCAAAGAATCACTTTTAAAAACACGTCTGTACAGAAAAGACTATTCATATTATCAAAGTTTTGAGAAATCACTCCTGCATTGCAAAATAAAAAGCTGTTAAATCCCATTTAAAGGCCAAAATTTAAGACTTAATCTGTCCCTGCATCACCTGCCGTCTTCCAGCGGAGTGATTTTCGAAAACTCTCTTTGCTAGAGGTTCTGCCACCCTTGGCCTGAGGAGGGCGCTGTGGAGGCACCACAAACCAGCCCAGGGCCCCCATAATGAGAGGGTCCACTGGGTTCAGTACTGTTCCTCAGGTCCAATTGCGAGAGGCCACTGTAGCCACAGATGGAGAGGCGGCCATTACAACGGCATGGCTTATAGCTCTATAAATACTCACGGTAAGAACACTGTCTACCTGCTGCTAGAGTGGTAGGAGGAGGTGTGGGGAGAACAAAGAACATCTCAGCAACATCTCAGCACCAGGGCCTTGGAAACACCAAGTCTGTTTATACAGAACATTCAGAAACCTCCTCCCCCCTCCCTGCCGGGACATTGCCCCGGGATCCCTCAAAGGCAGGCGGCACCATGCGGCTTTAAGGAGGTGAGGCCCCCAGGAAGAAGTGCGAGAGCAGCCAGCTGGAGGAACCAGGAAGAGATTGTCAAGAAGTCTACCTTAAAGGGAGCAGGGTAAAACATGTAGCCTAGTTGTGGCTCGGGGGTTGACGCCCTGGGGTGTCTGCAGTTTTTACTGAGAGCTGGAGAGCACCAGCGAGGCCTGCCGCACCTCCACAGGAGCGGGGGAGGCAGCGCGGGCTGACAGCTGCACACTTACTTACACGTGGCTCCTTAGACATTTCATCTTGACATTTTACCCAGAAGGACTTGCAAACTTGAGAGATGGATACAGCTGGAGGTTTCACATCCAGAACATCCTGTTTAGCAGCTCCTCCGTGGTACAACAGCAGGCTCCTCCGCCGAGGAGCTCAGAGTTACAGCCTCAACTAGGACACCTCCAGCTGCCCATCTCTGATCACAGCAGAGAGGCATTGTGGGTAGAAGCTGAATGTCACTCCATCTGGAATGACTCAATGTCTCAATGGATTATTGAAGGGCAGCCGACACCAAAGTGTAATGGATTCAGACCCAAAGGGGGGGTTTACTTCCTGAGCTTGGGCAGGTGCCCCCCAATATTGTCAATGGACAAGGCCAGCACTTCTATATACCCAGTGTAAATAAAAGCACACTATATGGGTAGAGGGGGTGGGCCCCAACACACCACAAAAACATGTAAATAAAGAGGCGTGAAAAGCTGAAAAAGGAAATGCCAAAACCTAAAATGTCCTGACGCTTGCGGACGTATGTGGAAACTCACACTATGTAGGTCACGTTCACCAGGGACACGGGCCTCCCACGCGGTTTGACCTGAAAACGACACTGAGGAGTGTCCCATTCACTCCTGGATGAAAACTGAGGATGCGGCGTCTGCGCTGAGGGCCCTTCAGGTGACTGAAGCCTGATCCCTCAGCTGGGGGGGCCCCCAACACACTGGCGTGCAAACAGAGAGCCCTTCCTGACATAGTAGGTTCACAATCACAAGCGTCGCTATAGCAGCCTCGTGAGGCCCCAACAAGCTCACCTAAACTTCACCTAGCCCTTTTCAGCTAGGGAAGCACTAATGTCGGCCCCAGAGCACCATGCAGCAGTTGAATAACAATGCAGCCTTTGGCCCCTTCTCAAGTGGTTGTGTAGTATTCACCCTGCTAAAAAATGCAAGGATGTCCGCCACCTTGACGCAGCTGCAGTACCACAGAAGACCAGCAGATGGCAGAAGACTGCAGCCAGGCACAGACTGATGCTGCGTGAAACATGAATGAGCGAGTAAAGAGAATGTTCCCTTTATAACACAGCAGTCATTTACATGGCGCACTGGTCTCCAGATGGACGTTGTATGGCTCGATTTACAGTCACTAAACAGGGGTACAAAGAGACTGACCCAGCCTTAAAAGCTGTAATGTAAATGGCCCTATCATCTCCTGTCCCTAGTGGGGCTTTTCATAAGTTCTGCACTCTAACTGGCTGGAGTAGTTACAATCCAGATTCCAAGGGGAAGCAGGGCAGCAGCCACTGGGTTTATCAGCTATGCAGAGAGGGCAGAGTTCTGTGCAGAGCCACCAGAGTCAGGGGCCTGCTGCTACTGGTCCCTTTCGCCACCCTTGAAAGGCATCCAGATATTGATATTCCCCTCCTTAATGTGAGAAATGCCCATGTACTCGCATACAATCACTATGAAAGGGCACGTATCCTCAAAGAACCATAAATCACGACGATGTTTACGGGATGGGCGAAAGCCCGGGTAAAGTTAGTGACCGCGAGGGAGTTCACGTCAGCGCTCCTCGGCAGCCCGCCAGGACCAAGGCGGAGGGAGTGTCTGTTGTCTGGTAAACAGCTGGTCACTATCCAGGCAGATCATTTACTGGAGTCAAGGTCAGACCCCAGATCTGGAATCCACTGACTCTAAGCAGCTCACACTATGGGAGCTGGCTGCAGAAGACGGCGAGAAACTCAGAGAGCCTGAAAGCTGCGCAGATTTAAGCGCCGATTTTATCCTGACCAACAGCTGGACAAAAGGATGGAAAATTAGCCTGTCTCATCCAGTCGGTGGTTGGATTTTTCACCGATGCTCTCAGACTGAACCAATTAGCAGTATGCGGCGTTACTCATTTTTTCAGGCACCCCCCCCTCTTCCCACGGTAGAGGGACTGAGCGCCCCGTCCTCGAGCCCAGACGCTGATTCACAAAGTGACTCTACTGCCCTGGACAACAGCAGCAGCCATTGGGAAGAGCCAGCAGCTGGGAGCCCTTTCTGGGAAGGAGGTGCTGGGGGTCCTACCTCATGACTCGTCCCTCCAGAGACCCGGCGCATAGAATGGGGCACCTTGCCTGATGTAGAGCCTCAACCTGGGGACCAGAGAGACAGACAGAGAGAAAAATGGATGAAAGCCAGCAGTGCTGCCCTGGCAGTCCAGCAGTCCAGTCCAACGTGACCCTGCCCTGGCCGAGAAGCACTGACAACCGCGATTCATTTCAGGCAGTGGCGCTGATCTCGCCTCTAAAGTGTCCCACTGGCCCCTTTGTCACCCAGGAAGCTCAGGCTGGGGGCGGGATGACCTGCCGGGCCTCCGACAGGTAGAACTGCAGACACCAGCGTTAGATTTTGGCAGGGAGCTCGGATCTGATCCGAGATAACCGCCCAAAAGGGCCAGAAATGAAACGGGCGAAGAATAAATTCACCCATGATAATCCTCTGCAAACATAATAGATTAACCAATTTAACTAATGGCACTGCTTACCACACCATCACGAGTCAGCATGCTTTCAGACACATATATGATTACCCCCTTAAAAGCCTGGGAACTGGATGACTCAAACCGAGAATCTTACATGATCACCCATGAACGACCTCACACGGAGGTGGGGACCTGTGGGGACCTCCAGCCATAGGCCCTGGGGCTGTAGACCCGGAAGCCAGGCTCAGCAAGGATTAGCCCTTCAAGTACTACAAGTTTGACTCAAGAGATACCAAGTTGCAAGTAGGCTATGGCGACCTTCTGGTTGCACAACTAGCTTCCCCAACACACTCTCACGCATCACTTAGAGCTCTGCCTCTTTCCCCCCGTTACGTACACATCTGTTTTGATTTGAAACTGACCAGAACAAGAAATAAACACAGCATGGAAGACTGCTTCCTTTCCCATGACCATAACCAAAGAAAACAGCAGGAGGAGTCCTCCTCTTCTGTGCCGTGTCCCTTTGGCGTGTAGTGCCTCTCATCCAAGGAAAACCCCAGCTGCTTGTCCGGCCGGTACGTCGAGGGAAGCTCTTTCCCGGCAGGTTTACCACGTTATTACAAGAAAAAAAAATCCTCATGTTCTCCAGTTATGCGAGGGGTCCAATGGATGCATTTCTTTCTTTTTAGAAAACAGGAGTTTATTGTTTGTGAGGAACAAGCTGTATCACACAGTTGTCTGGAACAGAAGGGACGCCCAGCAGAAAAAGGTCAGGCTCCCGGACTCGCCCGTGAGGACTCACATACTGGCATTTTGGGCCGATGCCAAGGATGGCAGAGGAAACGAATCCGCGGTAGAGAGGCGACAGCCAAGACAGCAACTCCAAGCCCGAGGAATGCTCATCCTGGCAGGGAAACCACCAGCCATGTAGCCTGTGAGCTACACTTCCATCCATCCATTTTCTGCAACTAATTGTCCTATTCTAGGTTGCAAGGGGTCCGGAGCCTATCCCAGAGGCTACAGGTGCAAGGCAGGGAATAACCCAGGATGGGGTGCCAACCCATCGCAGGGCACACTCACACAACATTCACTCACAGAGGCACACCTACAGGCAATTTAGTAATTCCAAATTAATTAACCTCAGCATATTTCAGGACTGTGGGGGGAAACCGGAGTACCCAGAGGAAACCCCACAAATACACAGGGAGAACATGCAAACCCTACTGGCACCACCATGCCAGCCAGAGCTACTTTTCCCACCTGAGACAAGAACATGCTTTGAAGTGGTGGAGCAGCTCTTACAGAGACACACAGGTTCACCCACCTCTTGGAGAACCCAAACGTATAACAACAGATCTGTGGCCTGCAGATCTACAGGCAGAATGATGTAGGTGGGTCCCACTGTCATCATTCAGGACAGCCACCCTAATAATACACCCTGCTCAGTCCTACAAGCAAGGTGTCTAAAAACATGCACCCACAATAACAGCAGCTGCTTCCAAGCAGGATTAAGGAGAGTGAAGTCAGACAAGGCCGCTCGGGGCAGGAGGACCGAGCGTCCGGATCACCAGTGAGGAAAGCTGTCAGGCTTGGGGAGATCCGGAAGGTGGACATACGATGACCGGGGGCCCTCGCTCTAATGACGAGGAGGCAGCTCTTCCGTGTCACTCTCGGAGAGAACAAAGTGTGCCACAGAAAAGAACCTTCCGGAGACAGGAATGACTCTTGCTCATACCTTTCATTTTTAAAAACCCACACAGAACAACGGAGGATACACAGTGAACACTCTCCTTGGGCGAACAACTGCAACCATTCCTCCAGAGCCACCGTAAGAGAAAAACAAAATGAAAGGGTAGAGTAGACCAGACCAGACCATTAGTTCTCTGGGACCCAACATTTCAGATTGCTTCTGGAAGCTTCCGGCCTTTTCCTGAAGTGAGCACTGAATACGGGACTTGAAAAGGCACTTAACACTAGCTTTAAAAACCCGCGGCTATTGGGAGTCAGTTACCCTGACCGAGTTCACGGTACCACTGATGGATGAAGGACTTTATTCCGGTTGACTAGCAATAGCACGCTGTTTCACGCTGAATTACAAGAGCATGTGTTTTCAGAAAATCCCATTACTGTGCTTGACCCAGATTTAATCACTGCTAAAAGCATGAAAACTGACAGAGAACAGTACCTGTGATGTACAGGTCTATTTCATCTGTTCATACATTTTGTCTAAATTACCAAGGAGAACACATTCTGCTGCATTCCCTGTCCCTCAGATATTGAACCAAACATCTGTGACTAATGCAATTGTGCTTGCCTGACTCACTGTTGCCCCCTACAGGGGAGGATCTATTGTAACTAACTGAATCTCGCAGAGCTGCCTGGGCCTCCTTGCCGCAGACACCATGCCCCGATCCTTGGGGCTCACAAACACGCACTGCAAACTTCAAGGCCCTTTCAAAGCTGTTAGAAACCACATGTGTTGAAAAGCAGAAAGAGGACACAGAGCAAGAAGAGAAACAAAGGCATGGAGCTGTGTCTCCCTTGGTGCCTTCAGAATCTGTGTCTGTGGGCGTTTCCATCCCTCTCAAGCCCAAAATCGTGGCCAAGTTTCCACCCTCTGATAATCGGCATTTTTGTTCCCGAACAAGCTGTGTGCCCTCGCCCCTGTCCTCCCCCAATGCTGCTCCCCCCTGTGGGAGACCCCCCCCCCACACACACACACATACACACACACACACACACATTAGACATGCTTTAACAATTAACCTGGACTCCCACAATGCACATGGGGGCCCTGTGCTAGTCAGACAGCTGGCCTTTCATCAGCCATGAAACTGAAAGGACGTCAGTAAATGCACATTAAGGGAATACACTTTACAGCCCAGATTTGATGTTCAACGTCAGTGTGCTACGGTGGGGGGGGTCTTTGTGAGGGTCAGCAGTGACCCCCACATCCTACAGCAACTGCCCCCAGACAGCTCTCCCTGTGAAAGCTGCACACCGCCACACCACCAAACACGCCGCCATCCGCAGCAGGCTGGCCCTGGCCAACTCGACAACATTCATCAAGTGACTGGCCAGCAGAGCTCAGAGACAGTAAATCAGTACCAGTCATGTGAGGAACACAGCTACAGCGACAAGGTTAACCAAAACTAAAGCTAATCAGCAGATCAGAATAGATCTACATTCTTATTTAAGGTGCATTATGCAACTGGTGCTAATTAAGAAGGACAATAACCCTAACCCTAAACCTAACCCTGATAAAGATGGATACCCCAAAACACCCTGCCGGCTCCTCCAGAGAATCCCATGGCCCTACATCTCAGAGCTGCCAGGTGCAGCACACTAAACAGACCATAATAAGCCAAGTTCCATCTTTACCAACTCCTGAGCTGCCAAGGGCACTGAGCAGAAACTGAAACACCATGTAGTATGAGCATCAGGGTCAGTGCTCCGTCTTCAGCCACACACCTGTGTGCTTATCGGAGCCGGTCGGGCCGGTTTTTAGGGACCTGTGATTTCTGAGCTGAGTCTGTCACCTTGCGAGCGGACATTCTGGCAAGAGCCACATGGGATTACAGGGGGATTACAAGGCAGGTCTGCACGGCCCAGTTTCATTTCAAAGTAGCTCTTTTGGACATCAACACAAGCGATTTAGGGCAGGAGTCGCTCATCAGGACCTTAATTACACAGATAGGGTGTGTCTAACCTAGTGGATATGGGAGACGTTTCTACCAGGGATTCTTAGCACCTTCCACCAATGATGATGCTGCTGGGTGCGGTCTGTGGCCCTCCGTCTAGGCAGCCTGTCACTTTAGAACTTAGGAAGTGTGTAAAAATCCAGAGGACATCCGCTAGTTCCATCCATGACACAAGATGGCATTGTAGCCAATGTGCCTCCTTGGGAGGAGCTTCAAACGATGTGCAGATTGAAGAGCAAGCCATCTGGGTTAGGCCCACTGTGGTAACCCTGCTCCGGAAGCAGGATGGGGCTGGTCTCAACAGCATTGGCCAGCAAGACCCAGTGCTGAAAAGAGTGACCACATCTCGCCAGCCAGCATCCCAGTGGTCAGGAGCAATGTGAGATATGTGCTGCAGAGACTCAAGACCGCACCCACGAGCTGAGGCAGCCTATGGTTAATTAAGAACAGAGGCAGGTGGTAATTAAGAGAAGAGCTGGCTAATAATTAAGAGCAGAGGCGACTGGTAATTAAAAGATGAGGCAGGTGGTAATTAAGAGCAGTGGCGAAGGGTAATTAGGAGACGAGGCAGTCCATAATTAAGGGTAGAGGCAGCCAGTTACTGTGAAATGAGGCAGAGGCGGCTGGTAATTAAGAACAGCGGTGAAGAGTAAGTAAGTGACGAGGCAGACTATAATTAATGGCAGAGGCAGCCAGTTATTAAGAGCAGAGGTAGTTAGTCGCTGAGAACTGGAACAGGGGCAGGAGCAGAGGCCATGGCGGGGCCAGGAGCAAGGGCTGAGGTAGGTGCAGGTGCAGGGGCAGGGGTAAAGGCGGGGGCAGAGGGAGAGGCATGGGGAGGGGGAAGAGGCGGGTAGAGAAAGGCAGAGATGTGTACAGGGGCAGGCTGGTGTAAAGCCACAGAGCGTCACAGGCAGCTTATTCACAGCACTGTTTGGTTCCCTGACAGACAAAGAGCAGGGTAAATATCCCCTCTGGCACAGGGGTCCTATGACCCTCACAGCCCCACAGGCAGCCTCCTCTTTCCAGGAATTCCTGGGTCATGCTGGAAATCAATCGATTAAAAACGTGCAGCTTCGTGGGTTAGCAAAGCTCCCGCTGACAAAGGCCCCTGCTGTGTTTGCATTGGGTCTCGGTAAACAAAGCGGGGGGGGGGACCAATCCACCCCACTGACCCCAGTAACTGCGATGACCCAGTTCAGAGCACCGGGGACAACACTGGGCTGGACTCGGATGGACTGGGCCGGGCCGGGCCGGGCCGGGAGGGGCAGTGATTCCAGCCATCAAGCTCAAGATGGTCTGCAGCCATAAGTGATTTAGCTCACGGAATAAGCACTTAGCAGCCAGGCCGCCTACGCCGGGCAGCCCCAGCTAATCAATCAGCACATCTAGCGGCTGCCTGCCAAGCTGAAACAGTGTCGCCATGGAGACCGAGCGGCTTGTGATGATGTCACCGCTACTACAGAGCAGTTATATCACAGATCGATATGGGGCTGTGGCACTCTGAGGCAGAGAGCCTGTAACTGGTATCCTGCATGCAGACACAAACAAACATGTAAGGAGGATAATGACAAGCGAGCTCGTGATTAAAGCTCATTCTAATTAAAGTCCGTATTCCTATAGACAATGTGCAAGGACAACCTGTAAAATTCCACTGAAAAGCTTCATACAAACGCCATTTTTAATGATCGTTTCATTCCCTTAGTTTGATACAGTTTTGTACTCCTGTCTCTCAAATTTGGAAGAAATTCTACACTGAATGTTCACTTCAGAGCCTCTGATTTCATAGTAACAATGACACAATGATATCAGAGGTGGTTCTAGCCCCATACTTTCCTTCCATGAAAGCCCGGGGCTCCGGTGCCGCCGTGAGAGCAGCAGGGCAGTCTCGCGCTATTATGTCAGCCATAATTCGCATCTCTGGTCAGGGCGACCTCCTAACAAATGTCCTAGCCGGCAGCTCTGACTGTTTCCATAAACGCCTCCCTCTCTAGTGAATGGTTACGTCCCATTGGCGCTACTGGGCTGCGGTCCGCCTCGGCCTGGCTCCGGCATGAGGGGAAGTGGAGTTGAGCGGCCCAGGACTCGAAGAACCCCTAGAACTAGAGCAGGGCACCTAGAGCAGGGCGCCATTTACAGTCCAATGGGACCGTAGTCCGAAATCACACCCTCCTGATGTTTGTGTTTACAGGCGGTTAAGGCAATCCCAGGGTTAACTAGTACTTTTAGTTCAGTTTAGTCAAGCCGGTCTAGAAGGATGGTCTCTGATAACTTAGCGAAAAGGATCCCATCCTCTGAAACACTGACCCTCCCCGTAGGCTCGACCCGGTGCCGTACAATGTGCGTAGAGCAGAAAATGGTCACGAAAGCTGCCAGAACCTGCCTTACCAGGGGAGAGATGCTGGTGCTGACACCAGGCTGGCAGCCCTGCATACCTGGCCAGGCTGTGGACAAGCAGGCATGATGACGGCCAGGAGCAGAAGGGTGACAAACATGCAGTAAACCCCAAAGCCAGCCAGGGACCCCAGAGACTGGGCTGTAACCCTAACCCCTCAAGGTAAGGGGTCTCTATGGAGCCAAAAGAACCTGCAACAAAGTGGAATCTGTGCCTCTACCACAGCCATCTGGTCCACCAGCCATTCCCCCAGTGGAACAATGGGGTCCCGGGATCCCCGAGGACCTGATCACCCCCCCCCCCCAGCAGAAGCCCCAGTGTCTGCCTTACTGAAGCCCCATCCCACAGGCACCCTGGGTTACCCCACAGCAGATAGCTGAGTGAGAGCGAACATGCGTGGGTCTGTAACCTATAAATTACATAAGCTGTCGATGGGGTGCTCGCCGGCCGCTGCGCGGACAGGACCCGCCCCCGCTTCGTCACGTGACTCCGCCTGCCGCGTTATGCAACGCCGCCCCGCTAGCTGGCTCGCTCGGCGTCGTCCCTCTAAGTCACATGATGGAGCTCATGGATCACGTGACCTGCCGGGCTCTGTGTGTGACAGGGTGCAGTGCCGACATTCTCAAGGTCACGTGACCTGGCCTGCACTCTGCTTCGGAGTGATCGCTCTTGCATTTTTGCCCCACCCATCTCCATGTCTAGCTCCGCTCTGCAAGCCTCGTCAGTTTCCAGAGACGAACACAGAAACAGGCTCCTCTCTTTTCATGAACACCACGACAGGAATCGACCATCCAACAAACAGTATGATAAAATAAAAAGCCTCAGACCTTTTGAACTGGGCTGCACGGTTACATGCGTGCCTGTCCCTTTAAGAGCACGCCTGTCCCTTTAAGCCTGGAGCATTTTGAAAGGTGTGTCTGTCCCTTTAAGAGCGATCTGAGTCCATTCAGGCCGCCGTGGCGCGTGGCTATTTATAACCTCTGTAGTCGAGGTCTCCAACAGGCGCGAAGAGCCCCGTGCTCATTCTGCCCACACCTCATTTGCATACCCAGCGAGGCAGGGGGGTGCTGGGGGGGGTGTGTCGGTACTGTCACTATGCTCTGTGTCGCCGGGCGGCTCCGGGATGCTCGTCGCTACTCCAGCAAGGCGTGTTTGTAAAGCGATGAGTCAGAGCCTGACACAGCAGGTAGTACGGCTACAGTGTCGGGGTGGCGTCTGTGTGTCAGTGCGTGTGTGTGTGTGTGTGTGGGTAATGTATATGTTACATTTTGGGGACCAAATTACCCCACAAAAAACCTGTTATTTTGACAGGTTGGGGACCAGTTTTTCAGTCCCCAGAAGAGGAAACAGAATTTTATAAAAGTCTATGATTGCAATAAAAGAGAACTAAAGAAAGTCTGGTATTTCGTTTGGTTATTTATGGTTAAGGTTAGGGCTGGGTAGGAGTTAAGGTTGTCACTGTTTGGATTAGGGTTATGTTCATAGAAATGAATGGATGGTCCCCACAAAGATACGAATACAAATGTGTGTGTGTGTGTG
>JAODKL010000047.1:8098351-8125753 GCA_026780765.1 Petrocephalus schoutedeni
TCCTTAAACCAGAACCTAGAGGGAGGGCAGGTCTGGTTCTGATCTGAAGAGGATAAAGCGTCAGGAGCCTGAGGAATGCGCGGGAATCCGCGCGGTTTCCGCCGGGCAGGGGGGAAGCCTTTACTGACTGGCATTTCCCCTGTTTTCCCACAAGACCCCTGGCTCAGCAGGCTCCCGGGTCAGGGGCAGGCGAATGGGAGCGAGATCAGCCCCCGCTGATGCAGGCAGCTGTGTTTATGCCTGCGTGGGAAAGCCAGAGCTCTGCGTGTCCGCGATCTCCACCAAACCGCAGCTCGGAGGCCCTTTTGGCTGGATCTGGCCAGCCCTAGTTCAGCTTCGCTCTGCACGGGCCCCGAACGCATCGTCTCAAAGTCCAACTCCAGATTCCCGCTACAGGGCACCTGCAGCCAGCGGCATCAGCTGTATCGCCAAAAGAACCAGCGCACCACAGGTGGCGGCTCCGGAACCATGGTCAGGCACATGATTTACCGCAGTGTGAGAGGGGAAAAACCAGACCTACCTGACAGCTGAAGGGTGCAGATGCATTCTGGGAATTACACAATCAACATACACATGGACAGACACCCCCCCCCCCCAGAACCTCAAGGCCTGAGATCATCAACCACATGGTGTGAACAACCACGTCCATCCCCCAGTTAGCAGTTATTAAATACTATACAGGCCACTTTCAATCAGTCAGTTGTACTGTATTCTATGCAGAACTGTTAGGAAGCTTTAAATCACATGCTATTCTTATTATTATTATTAAACACTTGCTAAAATGTCATTTTTTTCTAGCATGAGTTACAATTTCCCTGCTGCAGACATTCTGCATAATCTGTACTTCTTTCAATTGCATTTTTCAAGTGGTAAAAGTTAGTCCTAAAGAATAGTTTGGAAAGAACCAGTCACTGTCAGGTCACAATTGATTAAAACATGAGAAAAGCGGCCAATCACATCTGGGTCTTCAAATAAGGCCACCAGAAACGGCCAATGCCCTGGCTCCCATTGACTAAGGCCTTGAGGGACGGCTAGTGGCACAGGGGTCTTCACAGGGGGCCTACAAGAAACAGCCAATGGCATAGGGGTCTTCACAGGGAGCCTACAAGAAACAGTTGATGGCACATGGCACTTTGATTGGAGTCCCAGGTAAATGGCGTGGGGGCCGGGGCGCAGCCTGTGAGCAGCCCACAAGTATGGGGGCTGCCAGGCCATCCTGGGTCAGAACATATGCTCGCTTTGAGCAGAACCCCCACACAGATATGGCAGAGGGGGCAGCCAGCCTGGCATCTTGGCACGAGCACACACACACACACACCTGCATGAGCCCCAGACAGACAGACACACACACACACACACCTGCATGAACCCCAGACAGACAGACACACACACACACACCTGCACGAGCCCTGGACACACGCACACACACACACACGCAAACATGCACAGACACACACACACACACACACGCAAACACACACCTGCACGAGCCACGGACAGATAAGCACCACTGTGATGGAAATGGGCACATATTTACATATTTTCACTATGCAGGACAGCTGAATATGAACACCCTACAGATGTATGCTCTTGTACACCAGGAAAACATGGAGCACAGAGTGGTACGCCCCCTGCCAGCACAGAGTGGTACGCCCCCTGCGAGCACAGAGTGGTACGCCCCCTGCGAGCACAGAGTGGTGCGCCCCCTGTCAGCACAGAGTGGTACGCCCCCTGCCAGCACAGAGTGATACGCCCCCTGCGAGCACAGAGTGGTACGCCCCCTGCGAGCACAGAGTGGTACGCCCCCTGCGAGCACAGAGTGGTACGCCCCCTGTGAGCACAGAGTGGTGCGCCCCCTGTCAGCACAGAGTGGTACGCCCCCTGTGAACGTGGAGCAGCACGCCAGCCATGTGGTTTCAAAGCACTTTGTTACCACAGAGAAAATCCCAGGGCAGCATAGGCTGTGCTGAGCACAGAGCCAGACCCGATCAGGCCCAGGACGGCACTGGCTGTGCTCACCGCAGAGCCAGACCCGATCAGGTCCAATCCAGTTTGGGGCACATACAGTACTGGGGGAAACATGTAACCAATTAAGCCATAACCGCAAGTTCATCTCCTCAGTCTCTCAGCCCCCAAGCACGCTCACCTTCCCCCAAGGTTAAACCGCATCAGATGAGGCTTTCTCCCCCCAGCAGTGAGAGACGTCAGCATCGTCCAGACAGTGCTAGACCGGGCTCACCACCTGGGGGCGCTGGAAGAACCATAACGCAAGTAGGTATAGATACGCTCCCACCCCATCCAGCTTCAGGGTGCTAATGCCACAAATCGGCGTCAGACCCTCGAAATAAAACCGGACCGACTGAAGCTCTCGGCCCGATAGAGAGGAGGAAAAGCCACAGTGAGTGCCAGGGGCCTCGTGCGAGGTGTCGTGTGGGGGCGTGAGAGGAGAGCACAGGGCCGGCCGGCCGGCGCAGCTCCCTACAGCGCCAGGGCCTCCGGCCACAACCTGCTCATTTGGTTTGGACTTTTCCTATCGTGCCCATCCAGTTCCTTCCACGTCAACATATGAATGAGATTTTCACCAGAAACCATTATTCTTTCCTCTTAGATCCCAGATCGCGACTGTTGGGCATGGGGGGCGGGGCCAAGGAGGGGCGTGGCCTTCTGACGTAGCCACCCCACGGCCAGTTATGGTCTCAGTCGCCAGAAAATGAGCTGTATTCAATCCATCCACTTCTCCAAGCATATCAGGCCTGTGGAGGGTCAGTAACCACCTAACCCATTACATTTTACTTATCAGACACTTTTATGCAAAATGGGCTGGAGCTCTTGCATTTAAGGGCTTTGCTTAAGGGCCCTTACCATAAAATCACTCCGTCGACCCTGGAATTTGAGCCGGTAACCTTCGGATTACAGGCACAGAGTCCTGACCTAAAATTAAACAAACAAAACTTTTTTACATTCCTGGTTTGTACCCACATCAAATATGCCCCCTCCCCCCACCTCAAGAAAGCCAGCTGCCTTACAGAAGATGCACACTGCTTGGGTCCCGCTGAGGAGCTCACACCAACTGGGCTGCTCGTCTCCGGCATGTGCGACCGGACGCGAGTGCCACTCGGCTTCTGGGACGCCCCCGGCGGCAAGCTGGAAGCGGAGCGCCGTGACGAATAACAGCACCCATACGGCGGCATAATGAGGGCACTGGGGGCCCACGTGGCCCCCCTCGCCGGCGCCCGCCAATCCCGTCCGCGTGCAGCTCGCGGAATGGCCAAGGATGAATAATGGAGGCCATTTAACGCGCCAAGAATAACATGGACTGGGTGGGTTTTTCTTTGCCATTTTGGGACTGTTTGTGTCCGTGCTTTTTCCTGTTATTGAATTCCTCTCCCCGCACGCGCCTGTCCTCCGAGAGCATGCAGGTGGATGCCCGTGCCGGGCTGCACCAAAGGCAGGACGTGCACGTCTGCTGATGTCATTTCCTCCTCGCAGCCCTGGGCCCCCGCCCGCCTGCCCCCTTCCCCAGGCATGAGCCTGTCACCTCCAGCACGTGTCACTGTTTAACCTCAGCACTTATACAGGCCTTGAATCACAGGAATGTTGCCCAAGGCAGCCCAAGGTGACGGGAAGAGGAGTGGAATACGAGGGAGTGGGGGTGGCGAGGTCATGTGACCAGCCCGCATCCCTAAACCACTTGCTCTCAGGCCCAGATCCTAATGCATCGCCCCGACAGTGACCCCCTTTTCCATGACTGGGTGTCCAATTTGTCTTTCTGTGTCTGTGTGTTTGGGGCAAACGTCATCTAACCCCCCCCTCACCTCAAACTGAACTCTTACAAGACCTGGAAAATGGGCAGCAATGCATCACCCAACACCTGCCTACTCACTGAAGCTGGCAATAAGGTCTGATGAACGAGCCAGGGGCGTGCCGTGGGCCTCTACACCCGCCCGGGCCGCGCCCACGGAGTGTCGATCCCCAGGCATTGCGTGTACTAGGTAAACACGGCTTGTGTTTTCATACCCGATTCAGGCATTGCCTGGAAGGCCACCTAACACGAAACCAGACCCCCCTCGGGGCTGGCGGGGTGGCGGGGGGGGTGGATGAGAGCACATGTCTGACGGTTTGGACGCTGCCGGGCCGATTAGATTACAAAAAATGGCCTGGTGTTTCAAAGGGTGACATGCCTGACGGCAGCTTTAATAATTCACTCACGCGGAGCACCTCCTGATGGGAATCGCAGGGTTTCCATTCCAATCAGTGGCAGGTCACAGTCTACTAACGCCGTAGTGCTTTTTTTCTGAATGGAAAAACACTGAGCTGGGCCGTCACATTAA
Organism: Petrocephalus schoutedeni; assembly: GCA_026780765.1. Lineage (NCBI taxonomy): Eukaryota > Metazoa > Chordata > Actinopteri > Osteoglossiformes > Mormyridae > Petrocephalus > Petrocephalus schoutedeni. The sequence goes on from JAODKL010000047.1 coordinate 8,102,683, forward strand.
GTGAGGCTGAAAATCTATCCAATCACAGTGACAGGGGCTTCGGGCGGGCTGGATGAGGTGGGGGGGGGGGGGGTCACCCGGGTTCACGACACAGCCCAAAACGTGGAGGGGGCACCGTCACATGTAAACGTAGCTCCGAGTCTGATGAAGAGGGCGGCCCTTCCAATTGGCTCATCCCACCCCCAAAGAAGCAATGCCCTGCCTTCGAAACCAGTTAGACAGCAAAAGTGACATTTGTGAGCCGCTGGAAAAGTTCAGTGTGGCGTTTCTGTGGCTTGGGACAGCGGTGCTCCAGTCAGCCGACCGGACGACTTGGCCTGATCCGCTCTCTGTACCTAATTAAGGACCCGGCTCAGCTGGTCCCAGGGCAATGACACTGAGCCAAAGGTGATCTGGCCGAGGCCTCTTACGCACCTGAAACACAGCTCTGCTTGGGCCGGTTACGTGCAAAAGCCAGAGAACGGAGCTAGCGTGCTGCCCTTTAACTAGTTTCGTGCGAAATATGCCCTGCAATCGAGGAACAGCTTAACAGGGCAATGCAGTGTCCCTCCCGTCCTGCACGCAAAACTGCCAGTGCACCCAGGGCCCCGGTCAGTGTCCCTGGGTCACCTTTCATTGTTCAGCTGGATATCAGACAGGTAGGACGTAAGCAAAACTCCAAGAAGCCCAAAAGTAAAACCATTCTGCAATAACATATTCTGTAATAATATAACGACTAAAGGCGGGCTGAACAAAACGACCAGTCCCACTGATCAGGCTATGTGTCTGGATTACCAGGATGAAATTCCTGGGTCACAGGGAACTTGCTTTGAAAAGGAAAATTAAAAACACTTAAGAACAATATTCAGTCAGTTCAGCTGGACAGAAGCCTCTCTGTCATACACACACACACACACATACTCACACACCCCTGCGTCAGACGCCCCCCCTAGTGGGCGGGGCGGGGAACGTCTCCCGTGACGGGGCTGGAATGCACGGGCTCCATCCTCCAGGTGAGGGTGCGCCGCTGCGCTCTCAGCCAAGCGAGGAAGGGCGACCCGCCTACCTGGCAAGCCGACACCGTCCGCTTTTGCTGCTTTGAAAGTCAGACATAGGAAACAAAAGCAAGAGTGCCAGCTGACTCCACCGCTCACGAAAATGTTCCATTTTCCAGCAATGCGCTGCCAGTTAGCGCGACGGCACCAAGAAGTAATAAATAAATAGGCCACCCTATGTCTCCAACGCAAATTCTGATCAGCCTCTATCAACACAGTTGATGAAGTTTTGCGTTGTCACGGTTAACAGCTTAAAGCTGCCCAATAACAAAAAAAAAAACGATCACAGGCACAATTTAAAACCGAATCTCGATAACCTTGTAAAGCATCCCAAACCAGCGCACGCCGCATTAGCTGAAGATGTTTCCAGCACTACGGCGTCAGGCTGCGCAGCTCCCAATATAATTAAAGCATGACTAACTTTCCATGCGCCCCCACCCATTATTAAGCCGTCAAAAGACGCTGAACATCTTGGAAGTTTATTGCATTCACAGCCGATGAAGGATCGAGGACGTCTTTGGATGTGACGGGCCGGCAAAGGCGGCCCCCGCCGAGCCGCACGCCGGCTGACCCGGCAATACGGCTGTTAGGCCATAAGGCGACTGGAAATGCATTATCTACTTATATATTACACTGCAAACGCAAAAAAAGGCCATTAACGTACTGGAAATTGCCCACATGTTCTTCATTTCCTTCGTTACGTTGGCAGCAGCTCGTTATATAAGCAATCATGTATTTAATATGAAGGGGCGATAAACATTCATCGACGGCTTAATCGAACAGCTAAACCGATTTTGAAACGAATAAACCGGATCATTTTTACAGGTAAACCACGAAAAATTTGTGAAACTGAATTAAATCTTAGGCCTGGTAATGGCAGTATGGCAATGTGGTAATTTATTTGTTTATTGAATTCAATGATCACTTAATCACTGAATAAAATATTTAAAGAACTAATCTTCTTTTTTGTAGAATTGTGAATTCACTAAAATCAATAAATACAAATCATTTTCATCATCCCAGCTGATATTATTGTATCAATATAGGCCTAAACATCATATCAATTCATTGGGACAATTAATGCATTTTTATAACTCATTTCTTGTTTCATCCAAGGACCGGTCATATTAAACCTTCAATCAATATGGCGACCAGGTCAGCGTTTCCTAACAAAGTATCAAACCTCACACATAACAATCATTAATTGTAATGACAGGTTATAAATAGCCCTAAGTACAAATACCTAACGCTAGTCCCGTTCTGTGCGTGCACCTTTTCGTACCTAGCCCTACAGGTAAAGCTTGTAATGAAACCGTTACCACCGCACACACCGCGTTTATACCAGTCAACCAATATCACGTATTAATTATGTCATTACACTCTGCCATAATAAAATTTCCGCAGGAAAAACCAAAATCTTACGCCACCAGAAACCTGCCTAACGGGACAGCAAGCCTGTTCAGTATAATTATATTAATATTGTGTTGTGAGCGGGTCCATCGTTTAATCAATAATTCAATCCAGAAGCAAGTTCGACTACGCGCAAGTACACAGCCCGGGTATTGAGCGTCTTTAACAACTCTTTATGTAATCGTCTCTGTTCAGCAGATCGGCCGTACTTTGGAAGACCTTTCAACGTGCATCGCATCATCTCGACTGTAAACAAAGTAAAAAAAAACATCTGTAATCACCGGGATCCCAGCAGCCCATTATATAACCTGAGCTGGGCTGTGCGACACCTTGGAGAGACCAAGCGCCAGCTGTACAGAGGAGCTGTCATCGGATACTTCAACTTCAATGTAATAGTGCAACTCATTCGCAAACGTAAAACTATCCACCTTTTTACGCTCTGCGCAAAGATCCGGCAATCAGATACGATTTTAGACTGTTTTAAAGGCAATGCCCATGTTTTAAGGCATTCGTCAAGCTATAAAAGGAACTGTTAGTAATCCGTGTGTTCGGACATTTGTAAAAAAATCTAATAAGTTAAATGTCTTCCAGCATATTGTCAGGCGCTCCTCCGCGGCGTGAAATATTACTGAAACTGCGACAGTGCGGACGCGACCAGCCCCGAGCGCGACGTGAGCCATTTTATAGTAACGATAGTAGCCATAGTAGAGTGCAGCCCCGTACTACGAGAAAGTGCTGTCAGCAGTGCAATGTGAAACCGGGGGAAGGTAAAGTGCGCAGTTTTACTGCGAGACCGCCGTACGCCGCGGCTGGCCGTGCGCGCTCCTCGGCCGGCCGTAATTCCCCTACTTTGGCACCCCGGTTCATAGTACAACCTTACGACCGCGGAGCGACGCAGCCGGACTACGGTGCTTCCCGGTCCGGCAACGAGATCCGTGCTCCGATCGCCCTACGATCCTTCTTCTTTTCTAAAATGAGCAGTGATCATCATCATAATAATGATATTATAATACCAGCTGCAATAAACAGTTGGGTGATCCCTGCACAGTTACAGCCATCGTCCTTACTTGCGCTGGGTGAGAAAAGTGGCCGTGCTTCAGAGAGGACAGAGTAAATAGCGCTCGCTATTGCGCGACTTACTGTACGGTGCGGTGCTCAGCGAAGACAGTCCTTTTGCTTGCTGCCAGCACTCTTTTCCTGTACTGATAGTCTCCCCCCGTACTATCAGAATGATGTCTGCAGCAGTTAAGCTAATAGCTCCTTTGCACTCTGCCCCCTCCTTTCTGTGTATGCGTGCGTGCGTGAGTGCGTGTGTGAATGTGTAAGCCAAATATGGAACAGTTATCCACCTCTGCAATAGCCCGAGGTTGCTGCTCTGTGCAAGCAAGGGGGGGGGGGGGCGACAATTCACTGGCAGGAGTCCAGCACCATTATCTTCTACGAGATACTGAGCATTCCAGCTCTTAACCCGGAGGAACTCCGGATTTTTTTTTTATTATTATTATTAGTAGTAGTATTTATAACCCCGCTCGCCATTTTTCAAGCATACGCGGATAGGGCTGGAACTGAAACTTTAATTCCCCTGGAACAACAAAACAAAGGAGCAGGAAAGCACATACACAGACGCACACACAGGCTGCATCATTCATGAGGCGGTCACCTGAGTGTGTGTTGTGTCACGTCACCATCTGCAGTGCAGCCAGCATGAAACGAAACTCAAGTCTTTAGAACACGAACCGCATACGTCAAGCCGGGGACTACTACACACTTTACTACGTGGGCTCCCTCCTTCCAAGAGGAGACACTTAAGAAATCTTCTACCGTTCTACAGCAGCACAAATACGCACGAAAGCCCTTTCAACAATTAAAATATCAGTTTATGCAAGTTCCTATCATTAAAACCCCGTAACATTGCCGTTTTATGACTTTAGAGTTAAGGCTGCAGATAAAACAGAATATACTTCTACAGTTAGATAATGTACCTGTACTCTTATGGAATATACCAATGTTTAGTTATATAATGTACCTGTACTATTGCTGAATATACCTGCTGTTCTACAGAATACACTAATGTTCTGTTATATATTGTACCTGTACTCTAATGAAATGTATACCTGCTGTTTAACAGAATATACCAATTTTCTGTTATATAATGTACCCATACTGTTATGAAACATACCTGCTCATTAACAGAATATACTAATGTTCAGTTATATAATGTACCTTTACTGTTATGGAATATACCAGTGTTCAGTTACATCACTTACCTGTACTATAATATCTGCTCTTTAACTGAATATGCATGTGTACTGATACCGAACGGAATAACAATTGCTATTCTTATCTAAGCATTTTGTTCATGTTGATTTACTCATGCATATGCACTCGAGTAACTCTGATTCACTTCTGTGTGAAGAAATCAGCTGAACTCCACCAAAGCTGGTGGAAACACGGACAAGCTTAAGTTTCAGAATTTACATGCACATTGTGCATCGATTCTGCTGCTTTACTCCCGAGCCGCAACGTTTTCTCTAGAAATGTCTGGCCAGCGAGTAAACAATAAACTGTTATTTGCTTAGCCAAAGTGTAAATGTTGCAATTTACCCATCATGCACCTGGACATTTCGACAGAGCCGGTTCTTCGCGAGGAAAAAGTAAAAGTGCAACTCCCAAAATTAAATCATAAAGCCATTGGTTACAATTTAATCCACCATCTTTAAACACAGTGCTGCTTGCTGTTATTGTCTGGCTTTAATGGAGGGCATCTTGCATGGAGGATAAATTATGCTTCTCCAGCAGCCCAGAAAATCTACAGTATTACACCTCATCCATAAATAACTGATTAAAGGTAATCCCTGGATCGGGACTCCGGTATCCACCCTCCAGTTACATTCCCTTGATCAAGAGCCCCGTGAATCTTTCTAGAGCCCAGGTCTGCTTAACGTGCCCGGTACAAGGCTGCATCTGCGGCGGGCTGGCATGCTGCGCTCCGCCAAACAAGTTCCCCGGCAGCCTGCGAACGAAAACAATTGTCATCACACAATTTTTTCCCCGACACGAGAGGCGTACGTTTGTTTTTTTTTCTTCTCTGCTCTAGTTTTCCCTTCCAGACAGAGCCAAGCCCGCCGTAGCTGTGAAAGAAATTCAAAGGATGTGTTAAAACCCACTGGTAAAAAAAAAAAAATCAATTACAACACCGGGTAACTCAAAGGCAGCTATGCATCGAGCGCTTGCAGCGGCCGGGCCCTCTGCTGGGAACAGCTGCGTGTAGGGTGCTGCCCGCCCAAAAGGGGGCGCCCTCCCGGTGCGCAGGGACGCCGCTGCATTGGGCGAATAAGCAACCTTCCCTGGCTGGTTAAATGCGGAGACTGACCGCGTCGCGGACGTGTATTGGGTTAAAGCAGCGAGCTCCATAGTCTGTGATAGTGTTCCTCTTTTTTTAATGCAAATCAGGAAAATTTCCGCACCCTCTCATCGTCACCTCTTGGGGGCGTCGCTAATTGGACGGCATATGTGCCTCGGGCTCATGACCGGAGTCTCGGCTGGTAGGAATGATACATCCTGTAACATTTCTACAGAAGCACAGGGGTGTGACATTTAAATCTCTGGGTAGTGTTTCTGGCACCAGTGTAATGTATTCGCAATTTGAAAAAAGCTTATAAAATGGATCCACTTACTTAAAAGGCATATTAAACTTACAGTATGTGCGCAAATGCGACATATTCAAATTATATTGTACTAAACTGACAGCAAGCTACATCAAAGTGCATTAATACAACATCACATTCACGCTACATAATAATACACCAAGACATATATTAATATAAAAGCATTAACAGTGCCTTTAAAGTCTTTGTACCCCTAAATCAATCGTGAGTTTTTATACTGTAGTGCGCAGCCTGTTCAAGTGCTCACTACACCCCCTACTGGCAGTGCTGGGGAATTGCTACAACTGTGCAGCGGGCATTCGGCGCTGTAATCCCACCTTGAATCTCACAATAAAACAAATCACTAAAATATCCAAGTAATAACTTTCCATCTCGCGAACTTGCGCTCGGAAGCATAATCAGGAGAAATTATTATTAGGTGTGGAAATTGAGCCGTGTATCAGGTGACCGGTAAACTTATTCATTCTGAGAGGAGGTTAGTTGGCTTTTCGCTGGACCAGATTCCAGCTTCATCTCACCACTGCTGAAATATGTTTAAACAGCACTGAAATGTATTTGCTATGTATATCATGTCCACGGTGTCCCCCGATCTCTACCCCGTCCATCCTGGGATTGGCTGTATATAAAACGGATGGATGGCTCACTTACTTACCAAGCTTCCCAGACCAGGGGGAAAACCAGAAGTTCAAGTCGAGAGGCGTTTGTACTTTTGTCCTGCAAACACCTGTTTTCCGTTACGATAGAAAGCCTCAACGTCGGAGGAACGCTGCTGAAAATAACAGCCACAACACTCCAGGGTAACACCCACCTACAGCATGGACGGTACCGACAGCTGTGGACGCTTCAGAAGGTGTCATCGACAGTTAGGTGCAAACACAGTTATTCTCTATAAATATGTTCTATCATAGCGCAAACATTAGCGAGTAGGCATATCATTCATTTTCCCGGTTGTCTAGCTGTTTATTTTATTTTCTGCCTGTCCTCGGGTGAATGCTAATTTTTCAGAGAAGAAAATATTGGACATTTTTGGAGACATATGGTGGAACACTGTCACACTCCCCCAAAGATGGGAATCTTTGTTTAATTTTATCTTTTGACAGAGTATTTTTCACAACCTGTACTGAAATATACCAAAAGTCTGATATTTTAGTTACGCGTATTAATTGTGTTGCATTTCGTACTTTGTTCCTGTCTTACTCGTATATTGTCTGGTAAGCAATGAAATACGCAGCTAAATGCAATCCTGCCAGCCAAGCGTCAATTGAGGATATCTGCAAATTCTACAAAAGGCAAAATTCCTCATTTAAAAGGCCACCCCGTAATTCCCATTCGTCTTGGCAACAGGGAAATAAGTCTTCCAGATCAGATGCATCAAGTTAATAATCTTTGTGTTAAGAAGACCCAATTTAAATCAACTCATTCAATTTGGGGCAGATTATTGATGATTTTCAGGCACCTAATGGAATCCTTGAGTAGAGGGCGAACCCAACAGGACGAACATGTTCAGAAGGGGGTTATTACCCAGCCCGGTGATATGAATAATGAGCCAGGGGGTGTTACAAACAGCAGAACGGCTCAGTTTGTGAGTGACACAGCATGAAGTAAACCCCACATTGTGTGGGGTATGTCACAGCAACATGAAGCCAGCAGATGTGTTTACGAAATGAGCCATGAAATACTGTTATCATCTGGGAGCACAGCATCTATCCACCTTTTAACCAGTCATTCTGAACGGGAGGATTGGAGCCTCACACAGCACGCAAGGCCTGGGTGCCAGTCCATTGCAGGGCACATACTGTACACCCACTCACTCCATGGGCAATGCGACCTCACACCACCATGCATGTACCCAGGGTCCAAAACACGCGCTTAGATGAAATTGTGTCTCTAAACTGCCGATCGTGTGCGCCCATGGTGGACCAGGGTCCCATTCATGTTGTTCCCAGCCTAGCACTCCTAGAGCATTCTGGGATAGGGCCCAGGTTCACTGTAACTCCCTACAGAATATGGACGCATATTTTCATAAATATTATTTTATGATCGTTTTGTGCGTTTTACAAATAGCCAGAACGTGTTAACAGAAAAGAGCAGAGTTTCTGGCACTCCCACTGAAAGCTGTGATCCTGAAACCTTCGATCTGCTGTTTGTTCAAGTCTGTGTCAATACAGCAGCCCGACAGCCCAACTGTGAATCCTCCCTTCGTTTGATATGTGCCAGAATCAATACTTTCCTCGAAGCTAAACACCTCCAACAAGCAGATGCCCTATTTAAGCCTTTCGCTTCCACCGGTGCTGTTAATTGCCGGGTAGATTCCCACTTGTTCCTTTCCTTCACGGCGGAGCCCGATGGTGCAGAAGTGTGAGCCTGACGCTCCCTCCGCAGATGTGGGTTAATTGCTTTCTCCTCTCGTCTCTACTATTTCACTGCCTGGGGCAGCGTTTCCCAATCCGGTCCTCTGGGGCCTTCAGACGCTCCACGTTTTCGCTCCCTCCCAGCTCCCGGCAGGGAGCAAAAAATGTGGACTGCCTGACAGGGAGCTGGTAGGGAGCAAAAACGTTGGACCGTCAGTGGGCCCCTGAGGACCGGGTTGGGAAACTCTGGCTTAGAAGCTTGAGTCGCAACGATTTTCTTAATGTTGAGATGTCTATAACAGGAAGGGAAATCAAAGACCTGATTCAGGAAGATGTATAAAGAAGTGGAATAATTTTAGGAGACGGCATGCAGCATTGCACACACTCCCATAGGGCTGTGCTGCCTTTATCAGAAAGTTGTCTCTGATCCTTTCACTGGGTCTTCCTTATGTAATGAATGTACTTTTAAATCCCTGCAAGAGAAACCTGCAATACTTCCTCACGGCACCATAGATAAGGCTCTCAGCTCTCTGCTCGGCCCAGAAATACGTTCCCCCACAAATTCACCATCCAGAGAGGAGCCCAGTAAGGGTCTCCCAGGAGAGTAACAGCTATTCACTTCTGATTCTTGTCCTCCACAAGCCAGATAAGATTTTAAAAGAAAATACTCCTGTGATGGGGGGAAAAAAGCCATAAAATCTGAGACAGCTTTTTTTTTTTAAATGACAAATCAAACCACTTTATGGTTTAAATGACAATCTCGATGGGGCGCTGGTTGGCTCAGGGGGCCAAGCCTCCGTTTCTGTGATTGGAGGATCACCGGTTCAAGCCTGGCTTTAGCAGAACAGTCACATATCCGTGGGCCCGTGACCAGGGCCCTTGACCCCCAGCTCCAGGGGTATGCGTGCTGGCTGACCCAGTGCTGTGACCCCCACCCCAATCTTGCTGTCACCTGTCTGTATGTCTCATGGAGATACCATAAGCAAAAAGAGAAAAAAATCAACAAGGGGATTAATAAAGTCTCTCTAGTGAAACCTGTCTACCTAAGTGTAAATAAACCTCGTGTGTCCATCAGTGAAATACACCCAGAAAACTGAAGGCTAAATCTGACAATGTGTCGCTATTTATTTTATAATCACAGGCTGACTTAACCCGCCCTTCCTATCTCTGTCTGTCTGTCTGAAGTCCCTGAAGATTTAAATGTCTGATCATGGTGGATCCTGTCATTCAGATTAGGAAGGTTTACAGTCAAAGTCAAGTCACTTCACTGTCATTTCCCACAAACGACGCGAGCCTGCGACTCCGCCGAGCTTCGGCGGCTGCGCGATAGACGCTGGAGAGATAAATGAAAGAATAGAAATGAAATAAACCAGTAGAGGTTATTTTTCCGCGTCTCTTGTTCGGAGCACCGTCCTCCGCGGCCGATGCGGGGACAGCGCGACACGGGACACGGCGCTGGGGAGCGACTTTCTGCCGCGGCCACAATCCCCGCCGTTAATTCCGGTTCACCTTTCGTTCCCCGCCCGTGCTGGGGCGCAGATGCCGGGTGCGGACATGCGAGGGCGCGGCGGCGGCACGGAGCCGCCCAGGGCTGTGCGGTACGTCTGCTATCAGCACCGGCTCCCTTTTTCTAGGTCAAGGGCTCTCCCTGTGGCGGAGCGCCAGCAAAGGCGCTCTCACAGCATCCATCCGAATGAATCAGGCTTCCACTGAAGTTCCCAGCTACGACTGGGAAAGGGACAAGCGGGCGGGAGAAGAGGAGAGTGTGTGTGTCCTTCTGTTCCTGAGCTATGTATCTGTGCCATGTCTCTGCATGTGTCTGTATGTGTGTGCATGTATGTAGACACACGTCCCCGTATGTGTGTGCGCGTGTGTGTGTGTGTGCGTGGACTCAGAGGGGGTGGGACTGCAGCGTTTAAGCAGGCAGGGGAGAGGTGACCTCTCGGGGTTTCTGCGGCTCCCTGGAGAGGGTTTACTGTACACGGAGGGCTCCAGCAAGGCGTCCCGTCAAGCAGAGAGCCAAACCTGATACAAACCGGGTCCTGGGGGGTGGGGGAGGCAGCTTTTAAGGCCATTCTGGGAACTGTTTGGACAAAAGCCTCGCGTCCCTTGTGTAAAGCCTGAGTCGCTTGTCAGAGGACCAAGTTTTCACAGATGGGATGTGGAGAACAGGAAGCCCAGGCTGGCCACTGCCTTCCCAGCAGCCACTCTGCTTCAGGGAAGTTCCCAGAAGGAAAGCAGAATGGTGTGAGCAGTCCACTCAACAACATCCCATCCATCCATCCATCCATCCTATCAATCCATCCATCCATCCTAGCTATATATTTCTATCCAGCTTTATGCTGTCTGCCTTTGCTTGTTGGGACTGGCTCTCCAGTTCAGTCCTGTCCAGCCCATGATTCTCCCCTTTTCCCCACACTGTGTGTGTGTGTTCAGGGCCAGTTTCCCTTCAGGCTTCCTGATGCTGCCTGATGCTGCTTCTCAATGCAGAGAAAGAGTCAGAACCTCCCCTCCCCACCCCCCAGGTTCCCATCTCCCATCACACTGGGCAGTTATTTTTAACGGGCCCCAGAGCAGCACCGTGTGCTGAGAGTTAGTGCGCCCTCACTGATGGCGGACTGTGTTGTTTCATGACTTGTCTTATCAGGGCGGACACAGAGCCCCCCTGCCGGTGGCCGGACACCATCTCTGTCGCTCTCTGTCTATTCGTGCTGATCAATAAAAGGCCATCAGAGCCGTCGAGCGGAGGCAGTGAGGCCGGAACAGCTATCAAAGCCAACGCCCCCCCCCCCCCCCAAGGTCAAACTCCCTTATGCTTTTCAGTGGCACACACAAGAGCGTGTCGTGGACTCCTAAGCCGTCTCAGACAGACACACACAAACAAACACACATACACACACACCCATTAGTGATCATTTTGGAAGCGAGTGCAGCCGGAGTCCGAGCATAGAGTACATACCTCTACTAGGCTGACTAGCTTCCAGGTCTGCAGAGGCCCCAGCGTGGAGGGGGTTGATCTTGGATGACGTTCTCCCCGGGGACGTCACCTGACGTGCCCGGACCAGCTGGAACACGCCCGTGTCTTTCGTCCCCACAGGTGTTGTGGAGAGCCTCCGCGCCGAGTGTCAGGGTGAGAATTCCTGACTTCGGGTCGTCTTCTCCAGTTCATCAGGAAAAGCCAGTCGTTCCCGACTGGAAATTCGAGCCCACCTGCCGTCATAAATCACAGGCTTCGCGTTTTCTTTGTCACGTTTGCGGTCTGCCTCGCTTTACAGTGACGTGTGGATCAAAGCCCGCATTTCATTAGGCCTCGTATATTTGGCGTTGAGCGGGGGCAGCCAGCAATTAATGGCGGCGCTTTGTGGCACATTCGTCAGCGTCAGAACCTAAGGTAATAATGAGCGGTGGACTCCCCTGCCACGGCCCCCCCACACATACGCAGCTCTGTCATCGAGTGCTTACTCGATGGGGGGGGAGGGGGGGGCAGCTTGGTAGTACTACACGCCACAGCTGACAGCACATTCCACAAGATTACTACTTTGCATGCTTTGTGGGCCCGGAGCTCCCGATTGGTTGATTGGTCAGCCGCACTAGAGCACGAGGGACGCATTCGGCCTGCGAGAACAGAGAGACAAGCTTGTAGTAAAACACAGCAGATTTCTCTCAGTTGGGACTCTGCCAGCGGGATGATTTCAGAGCATGTGACTGGGAATCGCGGTCAGAATGCTTGATACTGTTTAATTACTCGAGTCCCGCAGGCTTCCAATTTCTCCCCATCGCTTATTTACGCCCAGCCAGAGTTACGGCCACGTGGAAAGTACCCTATCAGCCAGAAGCCGGTGGGCTCGCCTCCCAGCCGCAGCCAATCGTGGTGCAGCTCAAAATGAATAGCTCAGGCGTTAAAAAGCGCCGTGTCCTGCCCTCCGCCCCGGGGTGAAATCCCCACCGAACCGAAACAGCTGATCGACAAGTCTGGGCAAGCCCCCCAATTTACTCAGCTGTTTAAATTGTTTCACAAACAGCACAGAATCAGTACATTTAATGCTCTAGATAATATCTTAAGTGAAATCCCGAAGTTTTTCGGCAAAGACATAGAGTCGGAAATCTTATCAGGCCGGTGGGATGTCAGACAGGATGTATATCTGTAGCTTTTATTTCCTGAAATTAAATTCTTAGTTAGTCTGTACATGAGAGAATGAGATACATATTCCCTTTCTGTGTCTTTCCTGGGTGGCTACCAACAGGTTTTTAAAGGTAACTCTATATGCACAAAGAACTCACAGCAAAATGTAATGACTGGGCCACATAAAATACTATCAGTTTTATTCTGCGGGAGCAATATCTACAAGGACCACAAGCCAGCAAGTCCTCCATCTCCCGAATAGCGTGTAGCGTGGGTTTAATTCAGTAGAAACCTGGGCTCTAGTCCCACGAGTGTTTGTCACATATGATCCCTGCTTCTGCTTCTCAGTTCTGTGGGGCGCACTGGGGAACATAGTCTCTGCACATCGCCTCAAACACATTTACTGTGAAAGAAGCACACAGCTTTGGAAGAGCGGCCAGTAGTTATTTGACGGCTGAGCGCGTGCCCCGCCTGACGAATGAGGTCATCCCCACGGTTGCCGTGATGATGCGCGCAGCGAGGAAGGTGTCGCTCCTGACAAGCTGTGATCCGTCTCCAGGTGGAAACCCCGGAACTGTGATGTGTCACTTCTCCTGAACATCCGCACGAATCTGGCTAGCATCTTTGATATCTGTTTATATTAAAACTAGGTGCAGTTCAAGCTGGGTTAGAGCATGTTTGCAGGCTTACAGATCGGCGGTGCTGTGTTTTGGAGAACTATAATCAGCATTGCTGGGTGCTGCCATTGTGTGAAATTGTGTAGCTTATAAAAGTGGGAGCTTAGAGAATGTGGATGATACAGGTTAGTGACCGGGAGTCAAGAATGAGGAGGTGGAAGAGTGAGAGTGTGTTAGCTGGGAGGTGAGAGTAGGGGAAGTGAGGAGGCAGGGGAGTGAGAGTGAGGGGAGTGAGAGTGAGAGTGCGTTAGCTGGGAGGTGAGAGTAGGGGAAGTGAGGAGGCAGGGGAGTGAGAGTGAGGGAGTGGGAAGTGATAGTGTGTCTGGGGGACTGAGAATGAGGGAGGTGAGAGTAGCGGGAGTGAGTGCGGGGGTGGGGAGTGAGAGTGAGGGGAGTGAGAGTGAGAGTGGGGGGAGTGAGAGTAGGAGAGTGAGACTAGGGGTAGAGAGTGAGAGTAGGAGAATGAGAGTGGGGATAGAGAGCAAGGGGAGTGAGAGAAGGAGAGCGGGGGAAGAGAGTGAATGTAGGAGAGTGAGAATGGGAATAGAGAGAGAGAGAGAAGGAGAGTGAGAGTGGGGGTAGAGTGAGGGAGGTGTGAGAAGGAGAGCAGGGGTAGAGAGTGAGAGTGGGAATAGAGAGTGAGGGGAGTGAGAGAAGGAGAGTGAGAGTTGGGGGCAGAGAGTGAGGGAGGTGAGAGTAGAGGGAGTGAGTGCGGGGGTAGAGAGTGAGAGTGGGGGGGTGTGAATGAGAGCAAATGGTGAGGATTGAGAGTGAGGGGAGTGAGAGTGGGGGTAGAGAGTGAGGGGAGTGGCAGTTTCATTTCACTTTTCACATACTTTCTGTCATCATCAGCTCTGTAAAATGTAATCACATATAAACTGATAGGGAAATATTTAAAATATCAATTGCCCAAAATCACCACAATAATTGATCAGTGATTTTTTTTGTCAGACACATTAGGCATTCACCACAACAAGCCTGATACCTCTGGATCTCCGAAAACAGTCTCAGATCAGCACGCCGATGAGCCGGAATGGTCCATGACAGAGATGCGGCTGGATTGCTTGTCGGGCAGCGTGGCATCACGCCATCTCCCATGCTGCAAGAGCCTCATCAGGAGCTATAGAACTCTCCGGCAGCCACGCTGATGAGAGCCTCGGCGAGAGAGCGCCAGGTGGGTCGTGCTGATTGTAATCCTCAGTCGGGCCCATTCCTGACATTTATATTTATATATATAAATCGTATATAAAAAAAGATATATGTTCTGCAGGAAGGAGAGCGTTGCCATGGTGACGGGAATAATGAACGTGTAGGTGTCATTTGAATTTCCAGAGCGTTCAGAGGCTGATGTGAGGTTTAGTGCCTCAATGTGGCCTGGTTCAATCCTGGCACGGCGGAGTTCTAGGCCTGGGGACGAGGCACTGGTAACTCCCCGGTTACCCACGGTGCAAAGTGACAGCCAGCAGGACCACCCTTTAGTAACTGCATGCACTTGGGTGACAGCTGTTACATAAGTAAAGGCCGCAGTCAGTACTTCTCCACCCGAGGGAGTCTCCGATTACCACGCCGCCCCCTGCCTAGCTTGGCCTGCTAAATAACACACCTCAGGGTAGGCATGGCTGTACCGAGTCCTAAACAGCCCTGTGGACTGTCTATAAAATCATTTGCAGTGTGAGCGGATCGACAGTCCCCGCTACTGACTGGATGTGCGAGCACTAAGCTTTTACATCAACGCTAAATCTACGGCTTCACCTGGCTCTGTGCCCCGAGGCTCTCAGGGGCCGGGGAAGTGCGCGCTCGCTCCGATCGCGGCTTAAGTGCAGCGTCAAACGCGTCCTTCTGCGATCTGATGGAGCGTCGCCGCGGCAAACATAACGACTTCAAAGCGCGGTTCCGTCCGTGTTCGCTGACAGATCGCGATGTCCTTTAGGCGATAACGCTGCGTTCCAAAGAGGCAGTAGACGCTGATCTCTGCCTGATCTGCAATATTATTGTATAGATAGCATTTCCATTTAAGAATGTTAATGATTCTCTTGAATGAATCCCCCAGTTTGCGTGGCCTCCCCATGGCATCTGTCCAATGCGTGCACCCTGCGAGAGACTGCCAGGTCAATCGGTGCACCCTCTATGCTTCTTGGTATAGATCCTGGACTGTTCATGACCCTTAAGAGGGCACACTGTGACTCCGTGGTTTGTGGGTCTTGATCAGAAGGTTTTGATGCCCTGGAGCACTGTCCTGACCCCAACTGACTCCAACTGCACGTCGTTTTCGATAGAAGAGCCTGCTAAATATGTAAACGTAAGACGGGCTGACACCTCACATCCTGACCGTCTACCAGCCTTCTGCTTCCCTTCCCGTTTTCCTCCGTAAGGTAACGCTGGCAGGAGGCAGACTCTGTTCGCACTTCGCCGCACCGCGGCACGCAGACTTTGCGCCTCCATCCGCCCCCCACCCTCTCGCACCATCACTCCTGGCGGATATCCCTCAGAATTAGAGCCCCCCCCCGCCGCCTGGAAGATGCGCGCAGGCGATGCACATCGTCCCCCCCGGAGAAAGGCAGGCCTGTTACACGCTCTGTCAGAGACCAAGTGGCTGCTTAACTGGCCGTGGGGGGGGGCCACATGCATGCCCCACCCCCCCCTCCAGTAGGCGGCATCTGCCACACAGGCAGGGGGTCCAGCCGCTGCTGACTTGCTTCAGGGTGGATATTAGTCAGCAGGAGACATGGGTGACTAACCGTCCTGGTAATGGAGGGATCAAAGGTCACTGGGGGGGGGGACGCAGCAGTGGAGTTTATCATCACTAAAGTCATGCATTTGTGTGGGACCCCTGAGGTTTTGGGGCCCCCTACTGGTCTCAAATAGTCACTTCACTTGCAGGGTGGGAGAGGGGGGGGCGGACAGAAACTGCAAACCCGTCCCCCAGTGGTATGCCAGGAGCACAGGAGCGCAGGAGAGTTTACGGTACAAGTCACCAGACCTCTCGCCTAGTAGGTCAGGAGAATCTCCTATGAGCTGAGCCGGGTCATGTGATCAGAGGTCAGAGGTCCCAGACACAATGTGCACTGTCACCACTGGAGCCTGGCCGACGCATGGGGGGCAGGACCTTGGCCCACAAGATAGAGAGATTTAAGTCACTCGGGACAGCTGGAAGAAGGACGATCACGGGGAACACGGGGGACACGCCACGGGAGGCGTGTTTGACCTGCGCCTTACAGTTCATTAGCGAGATCGGGCCCCTCTGAAGACCCCGACGCAGTAACTGCTGATTGCTAATGTATGAAGATTAATGGAAGCTATTCAGCAATATTCAAGCGGCGGGGGGGAGAAAATGGAGAGGGGGTAAAATAATAAAAGTAATCATGTGGAATTAGGACTCACCTGGCCACTAGGCAACACCCAAACTAGTATGTCAGAGGCAGCTACCTTCCCCAGCCATCAGAGATGCCCCTGAAGTCACCCTCGCTGACCAGACTTAGGAGCCCTAGATAATGCCATATGTTTGTACAGGGATGTACGTTCTGTTCATGTTATAAACAAGTCTCCTTTGAATACAAATCAACAAGGTCTGTCTTTTTACATTAATGGCTACTTAATCATTCAAAATAAAGTTTAGGAAACATATTTTCCTAAACCAGAAGGTGATTGATTGGTCCTTCACCCTGACCACCCAATCCCTAACCAAAACCAGAAGGTGATTGGTGCGTCCTTTAACCTGACCACCCAATACCTAGCCAAAACCAGAAGGTGATTGGTGCATCCTTTAGCCTGATTCGCCAATGCCTAACCAAGACCTGAAGGTGATTGGTCAGTCTTTCAGCCTGACTGCCCAATGCCTAACCAAAACCAGAAGGTGATTGGTGCATCCTTTAGCCTGATTGCCCAATGCCTAACCAAGACCTGAAGGTGATTGGTCAGTCTTTCATCCTGACTGCGCAATTCCTAATCAAAACCATAACACAAAAAAAGCATAGTTATGTTTACATTGCAATGCAGCCCTTATGGAACTGGAAAATGTATGACGGAGATTAGACACCGCTTAAAATATGAGCATGGATGGAATGGAGACTTCTGGGTAATTTCCGGAAAGGCAAATCCTTAGCTATAACAGCGAGGAGAGATTACACATGGAGGGGACGAGATGTTTGTAACTTCTCATTTAGTGTTTGCTCTATAAAGTCCAAATGCTTCCGGACAATTCTGTAGGGAAAAGGACAACTTTGGCCAGTGACTGTACACCCAGCGTACGTGTATTCTCTGCGGAGCTATTAAATGCGTGACGTGTCTGTGCCGGTGCCAGGAAATTGCCAGCGTTGCCATCGGGCCTGCAATCAGACTTGCCGTCTGCCCTCTGCGCGGGGCGTGAGGCCGAGATGGTATCTGCAGCGAGGCCATCAATGAGTAACAGGGAAGTGTTTAGGGCCCCGACCGGGCAGCCAGGGAACAGATGTGCAGGCAATAAAATCACTCTGGACTGCATAAAAAAATAAAATGAAAACCAGAATTTGAAGGGATGAAAGGTTGCTTTTCTGAGAAAGGAGCCGGCTGCTTGGCTGACAATGAAATCCCACTTCCCAGAAGAAAAAGCAGGAACAGACCCCGAGTGTGGAGAGAGGCCTTACCGGGACGGCGGTGGAAAACGCTCCCCGCGTACTCACCCCGGCGCCAGTGTCCTCAGAAGACCCACCGCCACGTATTTATCTGCGTGCGATGTTTTTGTTACCAGGCATTTCCTCCACGTTGAAAGGAGCCTCCAGGGGTGGGCAGGGTGCGGCAGGGGGAGGGGAGCGTCGGCGCGTCAAGCCGGTAGAACGACGCGGTGAGGCGAAGCCCGGGGGGGGGCAGGGAGAAAGGAAATGCGCATCCTAGTGACCAGCTGAGGTTTTCGCTCCCTACTAGGCCCCAACACACCTGCACCAGGTATCTGGTGTTGGGAGGGGGCATGTGGATATTTGGGGGTGTCCTTCGAGGCGCTGGTTGAGAAACACCGATTTAGACTTCCTATTGAAGCACTTTCTCAGTCTCCCCTGGAAGCTCAGGCATGTCGCCAAGGTGGCGATATTCTATACCTATGGTGGTAGACGGGGGCATTCAGTCATGTGACTTCACCAAAGTATCAGTCTGCAAAAAGTCCAGGGAATGATAACCTGAAAGCACTGGAAACGATACTTGGTCAGAAGATCTAGATACTAAACTATATATTCCATCAATCAAATGCTTTTTTTTTTTGTTGTTTTGGTGTTAGGTTTTTAGATATCGTTCACAGCTTTTCAGAAAGATTTTCTTTCTGATTTGTGATCACCAGACGTTAAGTCCCTCTCCCGAGTCTGACGTCCGGCTCGATCCGATTCCCCGCCTCCTCACACCTCGGACCTCTGGGAGGTTCAGGCCGTCTCCTGCCGGCTCCATGACGGCACCACGTCTCAGGAACCTCTGGCATCGGTACACAGACATCCTCTTTCCAAAGCACATTCAGAACCTGCCTATAACGTAGATTTACAACATTTTTTTTTCTGGGGAAAAAAGCAGGCAAACTGGGGGGGGGAGGAACAGCGGAATCTGCGAGGCCTCATTAGCAAGAATATCACGCGCAGGAAATGTCAGTGACACGCTGCGGCAGATGTCGCGAGGCAGTGCCCGGGGAGACAAAGCCAGGACCATTACCACCATGAGAAATAACCTTAGTTACAACGTAAACAGAATGCGGGAATAATAAACGGGGAAGGCAGGGCCATTTATCGCGGAGGAAATGGGACGCGCACGGCGCCATGTGTCCGCGGCTCCGCCCGCCCGCCGCTTCTGGGCCCGGCTCTGACGCCAATCTGGCCCTATGATCTCAGCAGAGTGTGAGAAGCAGGCCACCCCAGCAGGCCACACAAACCGCCCATTTCCACTACGGGGCAGAATTTAAGGATCACAAAGCTCGTTTTTTTTTCCCGGTGACATTTACCCCCGATTTATTCTCTGACATTACACACTTAAATAAAACCGAAGTCTGTCTACCGAGGTCAGACTTAGGGCTTAATCACATGGCCGACGTGCAAATAAACCCACCGGATAATAGACATGGAATCACTGCTGCTTTGTTGCCCTCTAGTGGCAAACTGTTATCCCTGCAAGCATTTAAGCTGAGACTGAGAAAACCAATCCGAAGCTAATATGAAAATATCTTTGCGTGCGTGAAATGTACTCTACTTAGATTACAACAACTGCAAAAGGAAATGAGATTCTATCTCAAAATCAACTGCATCAATTTTAGGCATCTTTACAACACACTGGGTTTACAATCACAGCCAAGGACACATGCAATTGTGCAAGAGTTTATTGGCGCCGTCTCATATTGAATAATAGAAAACAAAGCTGAATATTGTATCAATATTTATTAGGAGGGGTTGTAATTACATATTGATATCCAATAAGGAGAGCTGAGAATGTGAATGAAAAGTACCAGCAGTTAATTCTAAAAAATACTCGTTTTCCTCTTACAGACATACACCCATAAATTAGGTGAGGCTAGAAAACCAGCGGCGCTCTAAGCACCAGCTTCCTGGCCTTAAATCCCCCCCCCCCCCGTTTAGCACCCCTCCTACACCACAGAGACACCCTCAGGCCCCATTTTCACGCTGCGTAACACGCCCCCCGACTGCGGCTCATGGTGACCCGGGAGGGTCAGGGGCTCTGCCGCCGCTTCTGAACCCATTTCACAGCCCTCTCCAAAATGCACAGATAAACACCGCACGCTGACCCGGCCACTATGTGCCGCTATGAAGCTCCCCGATGCCGCCGGGTTAAATCACCCAAAGAGACGATCCAGCAAAGGGGGCATTTTTTCTGTCAGAGGGATGCCAGCGTTTCCAAGTTGAAACGTTTGTCTAACAGGCAGGGCTCTCCCGAGACGCGGGCCCCTCACATAGGCTGGCTTAATGATGGAGATGGAGGGGCAAATCAGCACACACACACCCACCCCAGTGACTGGGGGGGGGGACCAAAAACATCCACACATCCAGCGCAGGACTGCATTTCCAGTAAGGATCTGGAGGGGGCCTGGAGCCTGTCCCACACAGGGGACGCAGGGGAGCGGTCCAGACAGAGCACCGTGCATTACCAATACCTTATATCCATCCATCCATCCATCCATCTGTCCATTTTCTGAACCCACTTGTCCTATTCAGGGACCAAAGCCTATCCCGGGGTCTATAGGCACAAGGAGGGAGAAAACCCAGGATGGGGTGCCAACCCCTCACAGGGCACACACACCATTCCAACACCTTATATGTCAACACAAAATAAATTAACTCTGAATAATACTCAATCCAAAATACTGTACACAACAAACGGCATAAGCACAATATTAAATTAGCAAGATAAACCGGTAATGGCCGTTCAAAAAAAGATTCATAAACATTTTATAATACCTTTAAAACACAAAATCTGCTGACCATTTCCTGGCCAATCAGTGAAATGTTAAGTTTAAATGCTGATACACTGAGGGTTTTATAACATTTTATTAACATTATTATTTTAAGCTTGTTCAAAAAATATACAGGCCTAACCCCCCCTACCCCCCCCCCACCTCCCTGATTTATTTAACTGCAGCTTATGAGACGCCCGGCTGTAAACCAGCACCGAACGATCCCACCGCAGGGCTGGAACCTCAACACGACACATCACCATTTCTCAGAAACATTACAGAGACGTCGGGTGCGTGTGGACCACAGGCTCGGCCAGCTGGGCCCATAAAGACAGAGGTCAGCTGAGGAACGGCCTAATTACCGGGCAGCGAGCCCGCGCGACCACATGAGGGAGTTGGTAGGGTGCCTCGCAATGCTGCAGTCGCTTGACGCGGTCCCACTCAGGGAGGGCTGGCCCACGGCCATTTCCACGCCGCAGCTGACGCGATAAAACTCCTCTTTAAGGTCTCTGCGGAAAATGCAAAGCTTCAGGCCAAAGAAGTCGAGATGATAAACTCTCGCAGGAACGTTAAAACAGATCCCCAGAGGTTCTGCACAGGTGAGCCCTCATCCCCACAGCTTACTCCCCAAACCAGCGTCCTTTCTCGCTTACATTTCGGGAGGCTGGGCAAAGTCCCGGAAATCTCGGGAATCTCGCCTCGAATGCGGCACGGGGTAGCTCCCCGTGAGCCGCTTAAACCCTCCGAAAGCCACAATCCGCGGGCCATTAAGATCCTTAACAATTAGAAATTAACTACTACAACCAGGCTAACAATCATTGTGAAATAAATCTTGTTTTTTTAATCCTCAAATTGTGAAAGCGGAGCATCCCTGAAATGGTCTGTAGGTGTTGGGAGAACCTCACGGTGAGAAGCAGTCCTCAGGCACTCAGGAACACCCCCCCCCAGCCCCACCACAATGGTTCATCCCAGTCCTGTTTCTATGGTAATGGGCAGCAGCCATCACCTGGCCCCACCCCGCTTGACCACGATGGTGCCGGCCACGATGTCATACACCGTCCGGTTGTGCTGAAAGAAAAGCAGGGTGATGAAGGCCGGGAAGAAGAAAGCGATGGAGAAGTTCTTGTTGAGGGCTCGAACCGTGGACCTGGAAAGAGGGGGGCTCTCATTATCAGGGGAATGGGTTCTACAATCAGCTGATAATATTCAATGTAGCTTTATTAAAGTAAAACAGGAGCCATCCCATGTACCAACGGCAGGGCCGGCATCCTGAGCCCGGGCCCCATTACTCACGCGGAAAGGGAAACGTTGGACGCGGGGACCACCCGAACCCGGCTGGGCCGGACCAGCACCGCCGAGTCGCACGCCACCACGCGAAGATCCAGGAGGAACTTCCCCGGGGTGGCTCCTCCCGCCCCCCAAATGCAGATTATCTGCAGCGAGGACGGACACAGACACAGGGGACATGTAGGCGTTCGGGGCCCTATAGGGGCTCGCACCATTAGCCAGTTAGGCTTTCCGATAACTGCATGCTATTCTAAAGACAGAGACTTCAAACAGTCAAAAAACAGGCCGCTTCACCGCTGCTTCGCATAGGGAAATCGACTCTCCCTGTGATTTGGTAACATGCAGAACACCAAGTTTAAAATAGCGTCAATGGCAGAAGAACCTGACTGCGTTACCGAAGCCTGTCCGGCGAGCACGACGTTTCCGGAAACGTCGATTCTAACTAGCTGCAGGTTTTTATGAGAGATGCACAAGAACACAGTCATGAGGGAGCAGATGCTTCTGGAAGTCTCACCTCATAAAAACAAACCAGCACCCTGTAGACCAGAGCCACCACCATCATTTTCTGGAGCTCCTCCATGGACGTGTCCTCGTTGATCTCCTCTACGATGAAGTGTAGGGCCAACTTGGAAACTTCCCTGGGAGGAAATCGGCACAATCGCTTTGACGCGACGCACAGCTGTTCTAGCATGTCAGCCAGAGGCCAATCAAACATTAAAAAAAACAATAGTAAAATACAATCATCTGCATTTTATGGACGTGGCTGGTATTTTAACGAGTCGGACTCGCGGAGGAGCAGAGCGAAACCGGATCAGTCTTAGCACCTGCATGGAGCTACAGTGACCAGAAAATCGGGGTCCTAATCATCATCGGGGTCCTTTGTGGTCCTGTTCTGTTTCTGGTCATTTTTTTGCGGTCCTTCGTGGTCCTGCTTTGTTTGTGGTCATTGCTTTTCAGTCCTTTGTAGTCCTGCTTTGTGGTCATTGCTTTTCAGTCCTTTGCGGTCCTGCTTTGTCTGTGGTCATTGCTTTGCAGTCCTTTGCGGTCCTGCTTTGTCTGTGGTCATTGCTTTGCAGTCCTTTGCGGTCCTGCTTTGTCTGTGGTCATTGC
>JAODKL010000047.1:8150477-8161405 GCA_026780765.1 Petrocephalus schoutedeni
GCCCGAAAGTGCTTTTCGAATATTCCATTTTACTTTTCGTTTTTCTCTGACGTAGTGTATTTTTGGTTAATATCTGCATTTACACTGGAGACCACCAGGGGGCTAGTTTTGTGCAGCGGGCTTTTATATGACAAGGTGGTGAACTGGATTCTTATTTGTGTTAAGCTTAAAAACAGGCTGCTACATGCGTGTCTCACTGTATCTTTTTTAAAATCAGCAACAAGCAAAAAAAAGTCACATTACAAATTATTATATGATTCAAACCCTACAATTTGTTCAGATTCTTTGTATTAAACTGACAAGCTGACTACCAATGGAAACATCTTATCAATTTTATTGTGAATCTTTAAATGCTAGAGCCATTCTTAAATCAGGTACCAGTAAATAAGAATCGACCAGAACTAAAGACCCTTCTACTACTAATGTGTGATTTTATTGCACTGTAACCAGAAATGAAGCACTTGGTAGCCTTTCATATTGTTAGCTTCTGATGGGTCCTTTTCGCTGCAGAGACGGTAGCTAATAGCAATAGCTCACAGAAAGGTTTTCTGCAGCCCCTAGGGACTGGTGGACCACAAGTTAAAGACCCCAGTTCTAGTGGAAACAAAGGCCATTGTCATAAAAGCCGGAACATTGTTGGCTGCTGATGAGGACTCTCCCCAGAGAGGCAGGGTCCCGGTAAACACAGCATCGGCATCAGCTTCCCGAAAATGTTTGGCTCCGTGTGCAAGAACCTCACCAAGGCCAGCCTTCAGCTCACCTGAAAAGCAATCATCAGAATCAGACTGATGTCCATCTGAGGTCAAACCCCGGGGGGGTGAGAGTCATAAATCTCATAAATCTCTGCATTGTTCTTGGTCTAATCTTCTTGGTGATGTCTGCCCTCGCCTCAGGTTTGTTTGTCGCTGCAACTGCTCAGTTTCTGCTGTGAGATCAGTGTCTGGCAGAAAAGCCCCAGCCCTGGGGCCCGGCGGCCACACAGCCTGGCTCTCAGGCACCTGGGGGGCCCCGGGGAGAGGAGAAGCATGACCACAGGCTGCAGGAAGACATTACAGGAGCTGGAGAGCATGGCTTCCTGTCTCCAGCTCACGTTACGGTCCTGTGCGAACCCCACCACGTGGGACAGGTTGTAGGGGCTGTAGCAGACCACGAACACCGCCAAGGTGGACAAGGCCACGGCCAGGACGCGCTTCTTGCGGGCCGGAGACAGGCAGGACCGTTGGACCAGCACCAGGCAGCGCAGAGTGCAGGCGGCAGTGATGGCCAGGGGCAGCAGGAAAAGCAGGACGGCCATCTCCAGGCGTAGGGGCAGGAGCACCCTCAGCTGCTCCGGGCTGAAGTTCTCGAAGCAGGCCGAGCTGTTGTCATGGGGCCGGGTGGAGACGAAGTAGACGTTTCCCTCGGTGACCAGGGCCAAGCTGAGGTGCAGCAGGACCAGCGCCCAGAGCCCAGCACTGATGCAGCAGGAGAGCTGGGCACGCCGGTACATCTTGTAGCTGATGGGGAAGGCGATGCTGAGATAGCGGCCCACCGACATGGCGGTCAGCATCAGGCAGCTGCCGTAGAGCGAGGCGAACAGGAAGAAGCTGTAGACGGGGCAGAGCGGGGCCGGCAGGGCCCAGGTCTCCAGCAGCGTCTCGGCGGCCTTCACCGGCAGCCACACCACCAGCACCAGGTTGGCGGCGCACAAGTTGAGCGCGTACACCACGTTGGGCGTGGCGCCGCGCTTTCGCGCCTTCCGCGCGAAGACGGCCAGCACCAGGAGGTTGGCCGGCAGGCCCAGCAGGAAGGTGACGGAGTAGACAGCCACAAAGAGCCAGTCGTGTGGGGGCAGGCCGGCAGACATCGCTCACGGGGGTCGGCCGGCCTCCAAGGCATCCCACTGCCTCCCAGCGAGGTGTCAGTGTCACGCCGCTAAGGAAACCTCTAAACATCCACAGCTTTGCTTCCGGCTCTTCCACAGAAACGCATTCACAGGTAACCTCTCCAAGCGGGTGAGCGTTTCAGTAACAGGAGTCGTAATTCCAGTCAGACACCATCGCTACCTTAAAGCGGTCGAAGTTCTTCTGATCCTGATGGCGGGTCTGCTCCTCTCCTCCGCCAACGCACGGCTCGACTGAGATAGGGAAGGAATTCGGGACCTGTAGTATGGACTGGGTCGGCGGGGGGGGGGCGGGGCTGGGGAGAGGATCAGTCACCCAGAAGTAATCCACCTGGAGGCATCCGGCCGGAAATGATCTCGCCAGATGGCGTTTAACGGACACCTGGCAGGCAGCTGCGGCTGCATCCGAGTCCTTTAGTGAAATGATTCAGAATAATTGTGCTTTTTACGCAAATAGTGTAAATAAATAACATGCACCTTCAGGAGGACATGCAGACTGTATCCAGCCAAGCGTGTGCAAATTAATCTTTTGGTTGTGCAATTAGGCTATAAAGGCTCCTGCTGCAGGCTGTGTTGGCAGGGACAGCTTGGCGGAGGCCGTGTGGGAGGGGCTTAGCGCTGGCCTTGTGGGAGGGGCTTAGCCAGCTGTCACTGTCTGAGGGTGCAGCTCAGTCGCTTTAAGGTTAAACATAGGAAAACCCCATAATTATACTCAACAATCACAAAGTGCATCTGCCTATGACCAACAGAGAACAGCATGTATTACAACAGGTAAGCAAAGAGTTATTGTATTCTGTGTATGGGCTGTGACTAGTTTTAGTCTAACATATTTATCATCTGTCTGGTAAATATATGAATGCACATCTAGTCTATGTTCTGAACAGCATACTTGGAGAGAAACGAGATGCTTCTTCTGTGCTGTTAACTGAAGATTTGCTTGAAAGGAACTTTATAAATCCTTAAGTCTCATTTAGATATGAAGCTTAGAATTTCTTAAGCCTATTGCCATTGTTACGATACTGGTTGTTTTTTTGGAAATAATTCTGTATGTTTCCTTTTCATGAGACATCTTCTCAAACACACTGGTCCATGTTTACAATTTGAAAGACATTCAGGCAATCAGTGAGACAGTTAAATGGTTTATTACCAATAAAATCCCATCCAGGTAAGTGCTTATTGCAGGTTCTCTCTCTCTCTACTTCCTAATAAACATTTCCATTCTGCAATCAAAATATTTTCCCTCTGTTAACCCTTTAATAACTGGTGCTTTTAACTGTAGCATTACAAACCGCAAAATAGCATTAAACGTTCATCACACACTAACCCCCTTTCCATCCCCTTCATATAATACTTACATTCTCACAAATTACCTCAATCATTTACTAAACTTCCACACATTTAACAATTATATGTATTCAGAAACGATTTGAGCTCTTCAATCTGAACAAAAATTAAAAGCTCATCTTCCCATCTTATTTAGCAATTTAGTGGATCGACAGTACATATTTACTCTTAGAATTTGATTTCAAATCCTAGGATGAAATGGGCTTAAAGTGAGCAGAATTAATCAGGGAGATTCAGGGCTCTAGGTCTCGAACCCTGGTGGGTTTGATGTGCGAGGCGACGGTGCCAGAGGCTAGCTGGTCTCGGGTCACATTTTGCAGGTGTTTTCTAGTTTCCAAGCTCTGCTGCTCCAGTGAGAGGGCGTCCAACTTACAAGAAAGGTCATCCTCCATACAGGCTTTGTGCTGCCTTAGAACCTGCAGGGAGTGCCTGGGAGGAGATTGGGCACAGGACCCGGTGAAATAAGCAAAAGTCCATCTGCAAAGAGGGCTGGAGTCACATGGACACGAGCCAATCCCCAATAAGTGGTGAGGTCACAAGGATATAACCCAAACACCAAAGTGGGCTGGAGTCACATGGACATAAGCCAATCCCCATAGAGGGCTAAGGTCCCATGGACAAAAGCCAATCCCTAAAGAAGGCTAGAGTCACTTGGATATAACCTAATGGGTGCGTTCGACTAGTTGTAGACGCTTACAGCACATGGTTATAAGCCACTCTCCAAAAACGTTTGCCAACAGGATGTGACAAACTTACATCATATCAGACATGATGAAGCCTGACTTTATTACTTATCTCATTAGATATGACAAAGTGTAGTGAATAGAAACTTACTGGGCTTGGGATAGTTTTTGCTTCAGAGATGTTATAGTGCCATCAAGCTGTTTAGCCTCATCCAGCAGCCCGTACTGCACCTACACAACCAGGGAGTCAATAAGACTGAATGGTAAACCACAAGCACATACCCTCTGTGTACCTCACAATGGGTTGACATCCTATCCAACATGTCCCCTGCTTTGTGCCCTGTGTAATCGAGAGAAGATGGATATATGGATGGATGGGTGGATGGGTATACCTGGTCCTGGCAGAGGTCAACCCCTGGCCTCATGGTTCTGTTCTCCAAACGAGTATGGACCAACTTTAGAGGTGCTTCTTTTGCCCGAAGATCTTCTTCCAGCCCACAGATGTCATGCTCTAGCTCAGTAATCTCTTCCTTGGTCTGACAGACAAGATTAATCAAGCACAGAGTCACCCTACCCATACCCACAAAAACTCTGGACATGCATCTAGGCTCTCATATTACAGAAGGAAGGAGACTATGAAACGGAAGGTGATGGCGTTGAAGAAGGGCTGAACTAACAGTCTTTTGTTGCCAGAGCAACTCGTCATAGGCCTGCTGCAGACGGTGAGCTTGTTTGCGCAGAGCAAAGTTGGTGGAGATGTACTGGGCCTGGAGTTCATTCTGCACCTGATGGAAGCAGCAGCAGAGTGAGGACAACATAGGACCACCAGTCAAGCTACCCAGTGTAAAGGCAGGAACAGGTGGCCCTTTACCTGGGCGATGGTCAGAATTATATCCTCCCTCAACTGCACCGAGGCCAGCATCGCGTCCTGTGCCCGGCTCACGTTGTACTGGCTGAACTGCTCCCACTGCTGGGGAGTCGTGGACCTGCAAGAGGAAATTCCTTATGAAATCACAGAAGCCTGCTGAGGGACTGTAAATGCTACATGCAACACGTGTTGGCCTTCAGTGTATATGTAGGCACACCACATAACCAAGTGTAGGTTCGGTCCTGGCTGCCGATTGGTGTAAACAAGTTTGATGTTGCATTTACAAACATCTGTGTGATGTGTGCATATCAGAGTAGCTGCCGGTGCCTTGTAAGTTCTGGCTCTGCACGGATGACCATGCCTGCCCCATGGCTTACCCCGGGGGCACACGCAGAGGGTCGGGCTTCAGGGAGATGTCAGCCGACGTGACTGTGAGCGACAGGCAAGCGCTGTCCACATCCAGGGCCTCCATCTTGTTCTCCAGGTCATGTGTAACCTGCTGTCGAGCCTCCTGTAACAAGCTTATAGATCAATTAAAAAATATGTCATGACCTCCCATTACATTTACATTGTCCAAAGCCCAGTGAGGCACACAGTACATTATAAAGGAAGAGCTGTCAGTTATGCATATAGGAGCGGCTGGCCTGAGCCTACAGTGAGGGACCACTTACATTTTGTACTGCTTATACTAATGAAGGCGTCACCTCTTTGGTAGGGGCATGGTGGCGGAGGACAAGACAAGGAGGGGGTTAAAACTGGCAGCACCCCTTCCCTGATATGTGGGATAGGTTACAGCCCCCCCCCCAAAGATGGAAGGATGGATGGATGGATGGACTGTCACCTGTGCAGGTTGTGGTTGCGGTCAGTCTTTGATAAATATGGTCAGTTTGTGGGGCCCGTGGTTGCAGTGTGTGGGATGAGGCCTCCGAGGTCTCTGACATCATTGGCTAGCCGGCGCCGTTTGTCGCGTCTGGACGCGGCAAGGCGAGTGTGTCTCTGCTCAGGCTGCAGAGGCTGCCGCCCCTGACCTTCCAGCTCCAGCAGCCATTAAGCTTGCGGTAGGGAAGCTCAGCTAAATCACACGCTGCTACCAGCGGGGATATTTTAACCCCGGGACCGTCACACAAGGTCCGCAGTACCTCCACAAAACCAAGGCTCACGAGACCGTAGCTGATGACATATTGATCCATAAGGAACCCATTAAATCAATAACTGGCCAATACACCCCCCCAAATAATCTCAAAATGGATGGAGACCTCAACCCCACCAATGATCAACCCAAAGCTACACCCTCGCATATTTTAAATGGACCTATATCACCTTCTGTAGGGCAGGACTCTCTGTAGAGGTGAGTCTGTATTGTAATCGTGTAGGTCACATGGGTCTCAAACTCCAGTCCTGGAGGACGGGAGCCCTGCACATTTTTGGGTTTACCCTCGTTTAACACACCTGATTCAGCTCCTCACAGCTCCTTCTGCTAATTACCACACAGCTCTTCAGCTCAGTCGTTTGTGGTGGATCAGGGCACCGGCCCTCCAGGACTGGGGTTTGAGACCCGTGGTGGAGGATAAGCACACAGGCCAGCAGACAGCACCCTCGCACCCTCGCCGGCGCCTCACCAGAGCTGCTGGAAGGCCCTGCCCACCCGCTGCTGCAGGCTCCTCTGCGCTCGGCCGATCACCCCCACCTCCTTCCTCAGCTCGGCCTCCACGGGATCGGTGAGGAGCTCCCCGCCCCGCCGTCGCTCGCGGATGGCCAGGCACTCGGTGCTCACCTCCAGGGGCACCGTTGTGGCAGACAGGGCCCGTTCAGCCTGCTCCTTAACCTGGGGGCGGCACAGTGGGACACAGTGGTCCCAATCTAACAAAGGCACCAATACAGCTCCTTCACAGCCCTGAATAATATGTCTACGTACATCGCAGAGCCAGTGAAGGTCCGATAACAGCCATCTTTCAATACAGAGTTTCGATGTGTTGATGACATTCACCTTTGTAAGCACCTCGATCTCCTGGTCCACGTTCTGTGCACATGACTCCAATTTGTCCTTCCAGCTGGACAGCTCCTGGATGCGGTCACCCAGTCTGCGACTGCTGTCACTCTTGTCCCACTGAGTCTAAAAGGCATATTATTAAAATTATGCAGGAGCCCCTACTTTCAAACTAGCTGTCATTGTGAGTGTGGATCTCCTCATCTAGCAGCTCAGCTGTGCATCCTACTCATCTATGCGGTTCACCAGCCTCCTTCTTCACTTTATTCGCCTACCTTATTAGCAGTCTCGTTCCGCAGAGCTTTTCCTTCCTGGCGGATCGTCTGAGATGACAGTCGGCTCTGGACAGCCAGGTGAGACATCTGCCTGTTGCTGCTCTCCCAGTCCGCCACGCTGCATCGCTGCCCCGGCTTCATGTGAAGATCGACCATCCTGGCCATGATCCCTCGGCAAACCGACCCCTTTGGCAAAGAAACGGGCCCGTAGCAGACACTGCATGTGCTCGCTTTTTAAACGATCGTTCCTGTAAATTCAACGTGCAATTCTGCTCCGACAGAGATGAACGAAAATAATATCCGATACGCAAAACGCTCATGGACAGTGTAATGTAACAGCTTACCAAAGTTTTTTTTCTGCCCAAATTTTGTGTCACTTAGCGGGAGGCTCTTGCCGGGAGTGTTTCACCAAAGCAAACACGCCGTTTCTAGGTAACGCGTACATCCAATAGTAATGCTGCCATCGCAGCTTAATAATTAAATACTACCGCAAAATGCCAACAAATCTGCCAAATGGCACGTAAAATAACGCTATAAATCTCGTGTATTTACTTTTTTGACTAAAGATAGTCAGTCGTATTATGAAAACATATGCAGAGCGAAATCGCAATTTCTCTAATTAACTCGTTACATGTCTGTCTATCTATCTAGTAATTGCATAGTTTTAAATTACCATATCCTTAATCTAAAACTTAGGCGTCCTTTTGAAGTATTTCCCAAGATGGAAATGGCTCAAAATCGCACGTTTGGTTTTAACCTTTTACTTCATACACTAATGCTTCGAGTTCTCTTTTTGCAGTTATAAGCAAATCGATCACAATTAACTTCATGGAAGTCCATCCATCCATCCATCCATCCACCCATTAATTGTATTACATTGTACTGTATTGTACAGCGAACGGCATGCCTGCGGTATAATGCGCCGCCAGACCTGTAGGCGTCGCTGAAAAAATCTGGAAAAAAACGGTCTTGTTTTTCCGAATTAATGTAGTCATCCCGTTTTTACGAGTAATATTTTCATGTTTTTCTGAATAAACGACATGATCATCCTGTTTTACTGGATTAACAACTGTTTCTCGTGATACGCGATCTGCATAGTTTAATCCGCTTTTCTTTGTATCACGATTTGAGACATTGGGAAATATTAATATTTCTAAGCAGTGCGGATGGTATTATCATTAGTTTATTAAGTCTGCACATTCATGGACATTAGCTGATGCACCTGAAATGCATTCAGGCCGGTTTTGTGTTGACTCAAGAGCATGTCAGATTATGTTATTCAATTCGGCTAGCAGTCCCATTTCGTGATAACACATCATCAATATAATATCCAGCAATAGCTTCCGGATCACTGTTGGTTGAGTATATCACCATTCGCGTCTATTGCCCCATTAATGCAGATGGCATATGGCTTGAGTTTATCCACATGCCATAAAAAGTTTGCATGGACCCGGGTTCTGATAAAAAAAACGTCTCCTAAGACGATTCCGGCGCCTCAGTTGCACTCCATGAGGGTCCAATATTTGGAGCAATTGTCTGACGTACTGAGTCACAACAAAGCCGGCCCGAATGCATTTAAGATCCACCCATGTCCATGAAGCATACCATACTGTTTCAGCTGATTCATTAGGCACACTGCAATGTCAAGCAGGTCAGAATGGGCTTTACGCCTAAACAACCCCAAAGAACAGAGGTGCCTTCGCAAAGTTGATAAAGTATTAATAATACCACTTACACTACATAGAAACACTAATATTTCCCAAAGTCTCAAACCAAGACAACAAAAAGCGGTTGAAACTACGCAGATCGTGCATCATGAAAAACAGAAACGTTAATTAATTAAGGTTAATGTTAATTCAGAAAAACAAGATGACATTTGTTAACGTCGTTAATTCGGACATTTTTGAGGATTTTTTTTCCAGATGAATGCAATACGCTTCCGTACAGTAGGGTACCTGATAAGCTGCCGTGTGACAAAGTGAGATAGAGTCAGTGAAGGACAGTCGCGGAGACGCACACCAACGTGGCAGCGTCTTAATAGGGATGTTGTTTATGCAACAAAACTATTTTCCTTTCAGTTTTCTAAGGGTATATTGTAACTACTTGGTCAGTTAAGCTATAAGTTGATTATAGCTGCGTGCTGTTCTGTATGTGCATGGGTACAGTAGCCTGCTGGCCGTCCACACTTGCGCGGATATTGACGATTGCGTTTTAAGGACTAATTTGGGGTGCCTACATTTGGATGTGTCTTATATACGCCTTCCACGGACAGTCGGTAGTCTCGGAAGTATGCGCCGGTGGCAGTGGGACGCGGCATTAGTAATATTAATCGTTACGAGTAGCGCGCTGCCAGCCGGTGCCCCGAATGGGACACGAAGCCGGTGGAATGAGACCGAAGGGACGCCGTTCCAACATGATCATGCAAGTAATGGCAAAAAGACTTTCCCAGTCATCAGTTTCAATTACGAGCACGTACGGACACACTTCCAGATCTCGCTGTGGATCCTGCTGGCTTTCCTGATGAAACTGGGTGAGTAGAGTCCTTTCCCCCCTTGTCGCACCCGGCAGATTAGGTCTCCCTTATGCTGCTGAGGACAGGTAACCCTGAAAAGATTGGGATTTGTTAGGTAAAGCCGCCTTTAAAACATCTAAAAGCCGCGTTGAACCGGCCTCAGTTTGCTGTCTCGCTTATCTTCTGGGGCAGGTGAGACATTTCAGCGTCTGCGTCAGGCCAGATAAGACCCCGCGGGAACAGCGCCCCTTATAATTTTAGATGGAAATGTAGGGTTCTGTGGGAGCCGATGGCCCGTAATCGCGGGCCCTGTGTCGGGGCCAGATGTCTAGTGAGTGCGCATTTCCAGGCTAAAATGCTGCAACGTCAAACTGTAAATGGATCATTCCTTATGCAGAAAGTAGCCAGATGGGTTCTGTTTATCGGGGAGGGAACAAGTGGCTTCAGCCATGTGAAGGCGTCGTGGCTCCTGGGCGAAAACAGCTCATTTTAAGGGGCACCGAGAACATCCGAGAGGTCACCGCGGGTACTGGAAGTGACAGGTAGCTATCAATATAAAATAAGAACGGAGAGGTTAGGGCAATGTGGAATTCGCACACTAAGGTCCCCATTTAGAAGCCAGGCGGTAATTAAAAGTGAGTAAATGATGCTTTCTACTATAGCTCGTTACATTATAACAGACTAATGAAGGTAATGACTCACTGATTAGTGCCAGGTCATATAGACCCTGTGTTGACCAAGGGCTGACTCAGTTCAGTGTGTCCTCCCCTGGGACTCTGTGTTCATTTGCGTGTTTGCTCCCACGCAGGCCTCCAGCTGATCCCACGGGTCTCCACCATCGTGCCTGAGAGCTGCCTGCTCATCGTAGTGGGGCTCTTTGTGGGTCTGGTCATCCAGATGGTGGGGGAGGAGCCTCCGGTGCTGGATTCCGAGTTCTTCTTCCTGTGCCTGCTGCCGCCCATCATCCTGGACGCTGGCTACTTCCTGCCCTTACGGCCTTTC
Source organism: Petrocephalus schoutedeni (assembly GCA_026780765.1). Classification (NCBI taxonomy): domain Eukaryota; kingdom Metazoa; phylum Chordata; class Actinopteri; order Osteoglossiformes; family Mormyridae; genus Petrocephalus; species Petrocephalus schoutedeni. Next base: position 8,161,031 of record JAODKL010000047.1, read on the forward strand.
ATGGAGAACTTGGGCACCATCCTGATGTTCGCGCTGCTGGGCACCCTGTGGAACGCCTTCTTTGTGGGCGGGCTCCTGTACGCCGCGTGCCAGGCGGACCACGCCCACCTAGCCGGCGTGGACCTGCTGGCCTGCCTGCTCTTCGGCTCCATGGTGTCGGCCGTGGACCCCGTGGCAGTGCTGGCCGTCTTCGAGGAGATCCACATCAACGAGCTGCTGTTCATCCTGGTGTTCGGCGAGTCATTGCTGAATGACGCAGTAACCGTGGTGAGGCCCTTCTGGCTGGGTGGCTGAGCTGTTAAACCCTATCCCGTGTTTGGGGTCAATCTGACCCCAGAGCATCATTAAACGGTAGGCAAATTTCACATGGGGAAA
>JAODKL010000047.1:8166398-8189115 GCA_026780765.1 Petrocephalus schoutedeni
GTGTGTGGATGGGTGAATGTGAGGCAATTTGTAAAGCGCTTTGGTCAAAAGCGCTATATAAATGCAGTCCATTTACCTGCAACAAAGTTCTTTTGAGTAGTTTCTCATGCTAGTTTCTTTCAGGTTTTGGACCATCTGCTCACAGGTGTGGCACACGTCTGCGGCCAGTACGGACATCACCACTGGAGGGACAAGTGCGTATCTCCTTCCCCGTGTCCCTCCGCAGTGTCTCTGGGCTGAAGTGCATCGTGCTGAAAGCATTGTACGCCTGGATCCTGCAGCTGCCGGACTGAACGTCTCGTAGATTGGTCAGGCACAGACCAATCTGAAAGCAGTAATCTCTAAAACCCTTTTCCCGCCCTCCCTCACTCTCGGTCGTACAGTCATTCTCGTTTCTCTGGCAGATTGACCCGCTTCAATAAGCAGCACGTGAAGAGGTGGCTGATCGCAGGCGAGCGCTGCGAAGAGCCTCAGCTTATTGCCTTCTACCGAACCCTGGCCGTCAAGCAGGCAGTGGAGATGCTGGAGAGTGGCGGTGATATGCTGCCCTCTGCTGGCCCGTCCACAAACTCCTTACAGTAAGTACCCTCAGCTACCCCAGAAACACTGCCCCACATGTGCAGAACAAGTACTGCTGCTTTCACATAATTAGCCAGCTAGCCAATGGCCTTACCCTTAATAGACGTGCTTTACCATCGGTGGTGTGTCCAGCTGAGTGTCAGGTGTTCATCCCGAGGCTGCACGCTTCTATAGGACCTTGAAATCAAAGACCGAAGAGAACGACCGGTCATTGAGGAGGATGTCAGAAGAGAGGAAGGAGGAGATCAAAAGAGTCCTGCGTATGACCCTGCAGAAGACAGAGCAGAGGGTAGGAGCCAGAAATGGCTTTGGGGGCTGCCTGCCAGTTTGTTATATACTGTATAGTTACAGTGCTCACAGAAAGTCTTGGGATGATTGTTTTATTCTGTAAATATGTCACAAATGTATTGGTTTCATAACACAAGCCCCTTGGCAAGCGGTGTTGTCGTCACTGGCTCCCAAATGGGTGCTAAACGCAAAATGTCTGGTGTTTCATGTTATTGCAAAGGTGTAACTAATGAAAAAGCACCCAATGAAACTGCTTGTCAATGAACTTTGAACTCAGAACAGCTTTTAGAAATACGATTTGGGTTTCAATTTATTACTACTCCAAAGGCGTGTTTTACTTAAAACTGCTGGTTGATTTTAATGTGAAATATTTATTGTAAACAACTGAATAAAGTAATGATTTTTGTTATGAATCCAATACATTCTGCAACATTTTTACTGAATTAAGCAAGTGCCCTAAGACTGTGAGTACTCTATTTCAATTTATCCATCCATCCATTCATATTCCTACTTATCCAGCGTACAGTTGTGGAGATTTGCGTCATGTTTACTTTTATTACTATTAATGATTTGGCACTGAGCACTGTTTCTTACTGATGGCCTAACCTACCATCAGATCCCATCTTTAATTTTATGGTCTTCACATATCTGCCATACCTGCCAGCACTTAAAAATACAGCTTGATCCAAAGCTTGATTGGGGATGCCTGGGAACACACTGAGAGTAATATCTTCACAGGATTTTTAATATATATTTTTATAGTCACGTAGGAATTTAATGAAGGGAAATAGGTGTTATTGCTTAGTTAATACGGTACAGCATCTGTACAGGTGAATATTTTCATATTCAGAAAAAAACCATATCCAGTGGTATTAGGGCTCCACAGTTAATAACAGGCGATGCTAAACTACATATTTAAACCAGTGTTGCCCAGCCAAGTCCTCTGGGACCCTCGGATGGTTCACTTTTTTGCTCCCTAGTCTATATTTTTGGGGACCTGTCTGTGGATCCCTGATGCCTGGATTTGGAAACGCTGATCTGAACTTTATACATTAAGGAATGATTTTTAAACTCTTTTGCGCAATGTGTTCCTGTAATGACTGATCCTGAGGGGTAGGGAAGCCGCCCAGTGCTGGAAGCTAAGGTCTGTCTGCTGGTTCCTCTCCAGCTTCACTCCTACAGCCAGCATGCCCAGGATGAAGCCTGGACGCTGCGAGTCCTGCACAGGAAGCAGGCAGAAATGGGGAGAAAGGTGAGGGCACTCGTTCACCGTACTTCAGCGGGTCTCTCTGGTAAGCGTCAGAGTTACCGCAGGTCCGGGCTGGACTGCTGACACGCGCTGTCCGCCTCACCAGATTAACTCTCCTGCCGCATTTACGTTTTATGACATCATCATCAGGCGACGCAATGCGGATAGTCCATTGCTGCTTGGTCTCAGCTGTGAGTGCCGGAACTGAGCGCGCTTCCCTTCCCCTTTCTACGCAGATGAGCGTCTTCCTTGTCGATGCAGCCAAGCCACAGGCCTCCCCTGTGCAGCGCAGAGTGAGGCTGGCCTCAGGTGAGTGGCCTGAGGCAGCGTCCTCCCCTTTAACTGCAGACCGCAGGCCCTCAGGTCACTATATATGGCCAGATTCCCAGTGACCCACTGAAGATGCAGGGTGCAGAGTGGAAATGCTAAACTAAACATGAGGTTAATTTTCTTAAACATTAAAGCGCTTATACAGTGAAAACTTGTGTTGATCCCAACTGGTCAGGAGGTCCATACTCTAAACTCCATTGGGTGCAGTGGTCAGGTTTCGGGCTAAAGAGGAATCGGCTCTTTTCCGCATTTTATTTGTCATCCGTGAGGCTGTGATGGTCTTCCTCATGCTGTTCTTCCTCTCTCAGCTCCTCAGATCTTCGTCTCTCGCCCCTGAATGCAGTTACGCTTCAGGGGTAGTGGTGATGTCCGCCTGGGCCCCAGCCTCCACAGAGCTGGTCCTGACATTCCCTCCCTTCACCCACCCTTGAGAAGGTGCCCAAACTGTCGCTGTAGCAGAGAGACATGGGAAAAGGCCACCATTCTGGCCCAGGCCCCAGCACGGAGGGCTCACTCGCAGCCCCGACTCCACTGACGAAAGCAAGCTTAAAAAGACTCTCTCAAGCCAAAGCCACGTGTCAAAGATGACATCTAGAATCATTCGTATTATCTTCCCAAATTTCCCAATTCAGACTTTTTTTGACTTTTTTTGTTTGAGCAAGTGTGGACTAAAAGTTTGTGGGCAGATACTGGCTGCCAGCCCCCGAGAAAGTGCGCTGAGTTACTGGCCATATGTGGGTCCCGAGCAGGGCTTAATCTGTGCCAGAGCTCAGCTTCGAGACCTTGCCTCAGAGCGCCTGCGCTCCACCACCTCAAAATCTACACCCAGTATCATCACACTTAAAATTCATTTGAGTTAAATGTTGGAATAAATGCAAATGTGAAGATATGTATATTACATCCACTTAACCCTGGGGAACCCATGGGGTCATATTTGACCCTACCTTTTATTTCTGCCTTACAGTCAACACACTCATCAGAGTAAAGTATTGTAAAGTAAAGTATATTTCTTTACAGCCCAGTGTACCATATACGACCCAAAAACAAAAGTAAATTCTAAACTTGACTGTGAGTGGGTTGAATTTAATGCTTTAATGACTTTTGATTTGAAAAGGAAAAACTGAACCATACATGCACAGAACAATACACTTTTTGGTCATGAGATTACCTTCTGGACCATTAAACTTGTCTAGCAGGTTAAGTCTGTCTTGCAGTTTGATGTAACTAATGGTGTCGGTAGTGTGACACTGTGTATTTCAGGTGACATATAATGGTGCTGCAGTAGGCCTTTGTGCTCCTTATGAGCAAAAGGCACCTCCGAGTTTACAGATTAAGCACTGGCCTTAACTATGGGCAGCTGTATTTTTAAGGTGTGTATTGCCCCGAAGAAATGACTTGTCCCAGAAATGTGCTTGGTTACTGACTAAAAACTCTTCAGGGAGAGGTGTGGATGCAGTGTTTTTTTTTTTGTGGTGGTGAACTCGGTTCTCCAGCAGGGTATGTCTGGTCGCTGTGAGGGGTTAGCTTTAGTGGGGATATAATAACTCAGTTTCATGTTCTCATTTGTATATAGCAGCTTCATGCGTCCTTACACTTGTTTACCAGTGACCAATCAGGCCTGTGTGATCAGGGCTCACCCCGTCTGTACAGTGTTCCAGTGTAAACCTGGGCCTGGGACCATTCTGAGCAGAAGTAAACTGGGCAGCATTATTATAGGACAGTACAAATAGATGTTATAAATAGGACTGAATGCTGGACAAGCAGTCTGGAAGATGAGCAGAAGGTTTCGCTTCTGTGAGCAGGCCTAGTGTAAATGTAACAATACAAGAGTGTGGGAGTACTGACATTCTTTTTAAATGTTTAAATGAGTGATATGTAACATTTTTGGTGTTTAATGGTTAATAAATGATACCTCACCTTCTAGTTTACCTGTATTTATTAACTAAATCAAACCCATTATTGTCCTGCCTTAATATGAAACATGTATTTGATAATGTTACCACATAGAAAAGGAGATATTTCTGCACGCGTAATCTGCGATCTGTTGGCACCCTGTCTTGGGTTATTACCTGCCTTTTTGGATTTCGGACAAGTGGGTATGGAAAGCGATGGCAAGAATCTTGTTTCTTTTTTAGGGGAGGTATGCGTTGTCCAAATCTGTCTTCCAGTCCAAATCGGGCAGCGACATGCCGACATAATTATGGCCAGGCAGACTTCACCTTTAAGAAGGAGCCTCTTGGGCATGCGCATTGTCTTTCCCACGTGGTATAAGGCTCGTCGCTTAGCTTTTGGCGCTGTAGGTTTGAGTGCGTCGGCCTATTGAAGCGGAATCTGTTAAAATGGCCAGGTATTTGCGTCCCCCAAATACTTCACTGTTCATCAGAAATATTTCCGATGATTCGAGGTAAGTCGGCCTAATTGATAGAAAGCATTCGAATGGGGGTATTTCTGCGCCTATGTTGGTTTAGAACATGAAACGCGGGTTGGTTTGGGCCTTCGGGGTTACGAGACGTTTTTTTTCTTGCAGAATGTATTAAATTGTTTTGCCGAACGATTTTGTTAATTTTTATTGAATTTCACTGGTTCCCCGGTAGCTTGATTGAAACCCTCCGATAAAAAAAAACGCGTTTTGGTTTCTTTTCATTAAACGGCCACGTTTTCATTACCCCGGGCGCCGCGTGCGCGTGCCCTGGCTTCCCTTGGGGTCCGGTGGGGGGGGGGCGGGTTCGTCTGGACCCCAATATTAAAGGTTTATAAGCGCTCCCGCTGACTATTTCAAATACAATCGGGTTTATGTAGAGCTTTTGCCAGATTTTACCGCCCGTGGTGTGATCCGAGAGGCTGCCGGCTTGGATGCGGCCGCATTAGTGCTGTTACGTCACGGCAGGCCGCGCTGCACTTTGTTTCGTTTCGGATTCGCGCGTCCATCGCGCACGATCGGACCAGAAAGTTTAACCTACTCCAGTGAGCCCTGTATTCGTATTTTATCCGAGGCGTTTGGACGTAATGATTTTGCTTGCTGTTGTCGTCTCTGTGTCTGTACAATCACTGCGATTCATAATAAAAGCAATGCTGATCTTTGGTGGCTGGGTGACGCAAACGACGGACTGCATTTAATCATAAATGAAACTGTTTTGCGGTGCTTCAGGCCGGAGGATTTACGGCGCGAGTTTGGTCGTTACGGCCCCATAGTAGATGTCTACATTCCAGTTGACTTCTATACACGTCGAACAAGAGGATTTGCATACATTCAATATCCTTTCACCACACTTCCTTCTTCAGAATGGTGTTAAACATTTAACTTGGGGGGGGTGGGGGTGTATCTGCCACACGTAGTATCTGAGACGATGGCACGTGCTTCCAGAGGGTCCTCCTTTGGAAAATGAATTATGGAGATGTTTTCCTCCTAACTTATTCTTCTGTTGTTGCCCTAGAATATATAAAGTCCTTGGCTGTGGAGGCCTCACAGTCAAAGACCTGGGTAGAGTAGAATCCAGGAGTTAAGCCAAGCTGCACAGACCATAAGGATATCAGGCCTCGAGAGGGTGCGATAGTGTACGGCGTGAAGAGTCCAAACTGAAAAGGGGACCAAGTTGGGCGTCAAAGCATCAATATATCTGCAAAAGAGGGATTATGGGAGAGAGCAAGCAGGAAATCCAAGTTCTTCTGGAAAGCAGTTAAAGATCTTAAAGGTCAAGATGAAGGTCAGTCAAGCATGTTTAAGGTAACAAACCTGATTTTTGTATCCTGCCAAAAGCGTAAGCACCCTACATTACAGACTAAACCTCAACAATATGCTAAAATCTTTTAGTTTCTGCTTGTATTCTTCAAGTGGAAGCAGTGATTGTTTCTCAAACATGGTGGCTACAGCTGTCTGAGAACACATCAGTGGATCTTTAATCTCCAGAAGAACTCCTTTTTGCCTCTTGTCACAGTGGGATTTAGCGTAATAGACTGGCAGTATGATCAGAAGGTTGCTGGTCGAGTCCCGTGAGTGCTTTAGTTTTGCTTAAAGTAAGCAAGCAATGAATGAATGACTGCGGGCCCAATTAGCTGTTACAATGAACCCAAAAGTACTGCTCCCGTAGAGCTACGATTTGCCGGTTCTGCTGGAGGACTGTATGGTTGGGGTTGCTGGGCGCGTCGATGTGCATGTACAGCCTTGAGTTTAAAAAGCCTTAACAGCCAGCACGTTCGAAGATGTGCGAGACGCCGAAGATGCCCTTCACAACCTGGACAGGAAGTGGGTGTGTGGGCGGCAGATCGAGATCCAGTTCGCCCAGGGAGACCGAAAGAGTAAGACCGAGTTTCACTTGAGCTTCTTGTCTGCCGGGCAGCCGGAAGCTTTCCGGCCTTTGCCTTGTGAGAGACGCTGTGATGATGCCGGTTGCTGTCACCGTGTGTTTCTGCAGCGCCCAATCAGATGAAGTCGAAGGAGAGACGGTCGCCGCGCAGTTTCTCCCGCTATGACGACTATGACCGCGACAGCCGGCGCAGACGCTCGCGCAGCCGCAGCTACGAAAGACGCAGATCCCGCAGCCCGTCGTTTGAGCGCAGGCCCCGCCGGTCCGAGAGCCCCCGGGAGTAAGGGAGCCTTTCCTTTAATTTCCTCAGGGGTCAGGGGATGGAGAAGGTTAATAAGCAGTCCTGTTACCTGCTTGCTTGCCAGGTCCCGCGGTCGTCCATGTGGCAGGCCTCGGCGGAGCAGGAGTCGTGACAATGACAGGTGAGTTCTTATTCTCTGCTGCCAACAGAGTGGGTTTTTAATCTGGATCTGGGTTCTGCTTCATTTATGATGCGGCTTGTTCCTTTCCCCCCCAGACACCGAGGTCAGAACCGAGACTCCAGGCCCCAGCCTAACGCGCCTTCCCGCTCCAGGTCGCAGTCACCCCCCCGGCCCAAGCGGGAACCCAGGGGCCAGTCTCGCTCGGCGTCCAAATCTCCGAGCCCCCCCCCCTGCGAGTTCCCGCCCCATGCCAGTTCTCAGGAGCCCCAGAAAGATGACCTACTGCGCTCCCCGTCCCGCTCCGCCTCCCGCTCCCCGTCCCGCTCCGCCTCTCGCTCCCGCTCCCGATCGCGCTCTCGCTCCTGGGCTGGACGCAAGTCTGGGGGGCACTAGGGCGCACCCCCCCCCCCCCATCACACCAGAGCTTCTCTGCATTTGCTGCAGTACTGGATTGTGTCTAAGCTGGGCCTAGTTCGGACTGGGATCTCAGATCGCTTTTTTTTTTTTTTTTTTTTTTTTAATGGAAGTACCCTGTCCACACACCTGGCCCCTCAAATGTATGCACAGAATGGTGGAACTTCCTGGTTAGGTTTTCAGTAAAGCTCTTCTATTACTGTTTGGACTACTGCATTTTACTTCAGTGTTGTAAAGCTGACTGGAGCATCCTGTAGAAGCTGGCACGTCTATCTGAATAGGTTTGATAGGGTTTTTTTTTTCTTTTCCCATAAGATTTTTGGTACAGGAAGCCTGAATTGTACTGCAGCGCATCATAATTTTGTATCTCCTTTTCTAGTTAACGGTCTTCCACTGTGTTATTGTGACTTGCAGGTGTTTCCTCCACTTTCCACAGGTCACTCAAACCGTCTGCTACCCTCTAGTGGACTGGTTCAGTGATGGAAGACACTGACTTATGGATGACAAACCTTTGTTGGAGTGATTTTTAAAAAAGTTTTAAGATGTTGGCCCCTCCCTCTGTGTACTGTGTAATAACTTGTCCACCTGGTTGGAAATGAGTTTTCATTGAAGAGATGGTCTCATTCTGAATCTGTAACCCTGGCTTGCTGTAAATGCCCCAAATTTGAAACTGTGTTTAAATAAAACATGTACATAGTCTTGGTTACATTTGCTGTTTTGCGTTTTTTTTGTGAAGTTTGAGATGTTCCATTTGTAAACAACTTGGAAAACCTGCTAATTTCTTCATACCAGCATTTAATTCACCCCAGGATATAATATATTTAGCCATTTGCCAATAGCTTTGAGCTGATTCCGTGAGTTTAAAGACTTAAGTGCATGAAACCAGTACATGGCTGGGTGGTAGATTTGTGGAGTGACATCCAGCAGTGAGCGGGTTTAGGTGCACTGTCGCTGTTTGTGCTTCGTACACAAGGAATACAGGTCATGTTCTGTAATGTCACCTTAACCCTTCTGATCGCGGCAATGGCTCTATACTCAAAGTTCCTGCGTTGCGCCTTGTAATTAATCAAAATTCGGGCGATAGACGGACGCTTGCGGTGTGCGCCGCCCCGTCCCGAAACCGGCGGTCCCGTCCCCGCTGACGTATGCCGCATGTGCTCGGTGCTGGGGTGGCTGCTTGGGGCTCACCGTACTGGCACCGGATCGGGTCGCCATACAGGGTATCCGAATCAGGGAAGGACCATTGTCATCTGTCCCGGCAGCGCTGCCCGTCGGCTCGACCATGGCGTGCAGCGCCACATTAAAAAGGTCCGTAAAGCTGAACGCTGTGTTCGGTCCGCAGAGCCCCAAGCGCCGGAGGTGCGAGCCGCTGCACGGAGCCACCGGCTCCGCTGCGGCGCCGAGGCGCACCGTCAGCCCGCCGCGTCCGGCTGCGGAGCACAGGCTGACTCCGGGTAAGACTGACCGGCACTAGTGTGAATAGTGATATGTAGCAGTAATATTTACTGTCCCCGGTTTTGTTACTGCTTTAAGTGACTAACCAGATCATAACCAACTGGTTATAAAGACTCCGAGACCCCCACAGCGCCGATTTGTTTAAAACATGTGACCTCATCTATTAACTTATTTTTCTCATACCTCGATAAAAGCTACGTCAGCTAATCTGCAAGGAATCTCACTTTGCAGGTTTGAAAAATTAAGAAAACGATCTTTAATACATAATTTCTCCAGTTATGTCATTAAGAGCTAACGCAGGCTGATTTACCCTGGCTGGGAGGCTGGGTGTGTCAATGGAGGGACTGTGCGTTTAGGATTATTTACAAAGTGTAGCAAATTTAAGTGCTTTTATGAAACCATGGTAGATGGTGGCTTCTAATTACCCAATATAACTAGCTACCAGTGTAGTTGTCTCTTGAAATTTCATAGTGGGGTGGGGACACCCAAAGCCATCATCCCTGCACCCCAAGTAAGAAATCATTTGCTCTTCGGCGGGGATTAAATCATCTTGGATTGAAGATGCTGCAATGCAGCCAGCCAGTGGTTCGGCGGCACAGTCTGGGTTGATGCTCAGAATCTAATCTGATCTGACCACTGGAGACTGTTGTGCCGTGCTCTCACTGTGCATATAGCAAAAGGGCTATTTCCGACAGATTGGCTGTACAGAGTACGCCAGTGCTCAACCTGGAATTAGTGTGAAGTTACCAGGCAGGTTGACTACGGCAGAGTCTTTAGGATTGGGATCCAGGTCCCCTTGGAGACTGTCAGGTCACCCACCCATGCCGGGGCCCTGAATATTAGGGACGGGGCTCCTTCGCGATTCTCTTGGCTACTAACCTCTGCTTTCTGCTCTTTCTGCACCGCCGCCTCATCCACACGTTTCCTATCTAAAGAGCAGATCTCCCACAGCATCAAGCAGGAGATCGGTCACTTCTTGCACCAACAAAAGCAGGATGCAATCCCTAGCCCGGCCCTGACAGCTTGCCCTGTGCAGCCATGGTAGGGTCTTATCCACAGAATGGTTAGAATCACCCGACATTTTAATTAGTATTGTGAAATACGCTTTACAACTACAAAATGACATACTCCTTCTGTACTTTACAAGGTTATAGTTTTCCTAATTAAAATGACCCTGCTTGGAATGCTTGTGAACCTGAATAATGCCATAAATTCATTGTAATGTAGTGTAGCCAATAAGAAATATGGGATATTATTGTAAATCAATGATGGGCGGAGACAGACCGCAAGAGAGCATTCCCTGCGAGTTTGTGAAAGTGCACATGGCTTCCCCAGAACATCTCTCTCTTATACATATTGTCCTGCATGTAACAGTTTGGGGGGGGGTGGCATCCCTGTGAGAATAACACAGCCAGGGACACTTAGGGAGAGAGGAAAGCTTGTTACTTGAGCCCTTTCTGGTAAAACAGAAAATCAAATTGAAAATAAACGCAGCACAAAAAGAAAGGAAAGGTGAGGCAGGTAACGCCAGCAGAATAGACCCCCCCCCCCCTCTTCACGTCCCAGTCTCCCCTACACCTCTCTGCCTGTTCTGCTCGCTGGTCCTTGCCTCCCCTTGATACAGACCCTTTAATTATGGGCCTAGTCTTATGAGGAAATGCCAACCCCATGCCTGTTGGTATATTTACTTTTTTGTCCCCTTCCCCACAGGACTCTATGAGAGGAGTGACCCCCCCGCCTTCTCCTTGCGTCAGGTGGGCCACCTGTGTGAACAACTGGCCAGTGACCATGAGCTGAAGGTCCGTGAGGAATATGAGAAAATCCTGCATAACAAGCTGTCAGGTATGTGGGACAGGCTGGCTCCTGGAGTCAGGGGCGGAGGGGAGCACCCTTTGCTGGTGTGTGGGGTTACCGCGTCAGCCGCGAAATTAAGGCCTTTAATTTAACCTCATGTTTCTGTTTCAGAGCAGTATGAATCCTTTGTGAAGTTCACACAAGACCTGATCTTACAGCGATATGGAGGCCGGCCAGCTACTTGTGAGTATTATCTATATGTCCTGGGGGAAATTGGACTTCTCTGTACCTCTTTGACGAAGGGTAATGGTGGGGACCCAGGGCGGCACAAGGACTGGGTGTTTGTTCACATAAGCCTTGTGAAGCCTTTACCTACGTCAGTGTTTCTGAGCTGACTCCTTCAGAAAAGGGGCAATAATCTGAGTGACTTTGGGGTTTTTTCCACAGCACGTTTGGTACTTTCAGTACTTCCTTTACGTTGGTTTTCCACTGGCTGGTACCGGTGCCTTTGGGAATTTTTGCCCATTCACCCAGAAGAGCATTTGTGAAGTCTGGCACTGATGTTGGACATGAACACCTAGCTCACAATCTCCATTCTAGTTCATCCCAAAGGTGTTCAATGGGGTTGAGGTCCGGGCTCTGTGCGAGCCAGTCAAGTTCTTCTATACCAAACTCACCCAACCATGCCTTTATGGCCTGTCCTTGGACAGAAAAAAGCCTTCCCACAAACTTGGAAGCATAGAATTGTCCAAAATGTCTTGGTATGCTGAAGCATTAAGAGTTCCCTTCGCTGGAACTAAGGGGCCAAGCCCAACCCCTGAAAACCCCATAACTGTATCCCTCATCCACCAAACTTTATAGCTGGCACAATCCAGTCAGGCAGGCAATGTTTTCCTGGCATCTGACGATAATGATTTGGTCCTTGTCAAAGCCACTCAGATGTTTATCCCTACCAATTTCATATGCATCCAACACTGACTAGGAGTGTTAGCTATCTGTCAAATATAGTCGACATTATTCGCTTCACATGGGGATGGTCATAATGCTTTGGTTCATGTGTATAAAGGTGACAGTAAAGCTTGGGGTCAGACATTTTCTCAGTTCCCCTGGGGCTTTCTTGTGGGGCGTTAAGGGGCTCAGTGATGGGAATATGAAGAGACCAGCACAGGGTTGGAATCTACATAAACCCCCTGTAGTATAGATGGTGCTGTAAAAGACCCGTTTCTCTTCCTTTCAGATGTCTCTTAAAGGCTTGATAATCCAGTGGGTACTGGCGTCTACCTCCAAAACGTGCCTGCTGGACTCATCCACCTTTATTATCATTTGATTTCATACTGTACTGATTCACATTTTTAGCTGGGACTCTCCAGTGCTGATGGGAAACTGCCAGACGTCTCCCTAATCCAAAACTGAGATACAGCCGCCATCACTGCCGTTTTACAAGCCAAATGTGAAAATACTGATGTTCTTTTTTCATTCTATTTCCCTAGAATTTATGGTTGTTTTTGCAATTTATCTTTTGCATGACACAAGTGGGTAGATGGTTCTCTGTATATGCACATCTGAAAATGCGCTATGGCCAGAGCCCTGGCGGGGATGGAGACGCACTGGTGAGGTGCATGTCAAGGATGCATGTCCTGTATGAAGTGCGCGGTGGGCCACAGTCCAAATGGATCTCATTTTTTCTGTGAACAAATCCAATGCTTTCTTGCAGTTTACAAAGAAACATAAGCTCAGAAGCTCAGCTGGTCGTACCACAGCAATATGGAGTGGCTGTTGTTCCTCCGTCCCATTAAAACTGCAGAGCCTAGTAGGTCACAGTACTGGAGCCGAATGAAAAACCTGCAGACGGGCAGCTTAATTAAAGTTATTTAAATGCCCTGCGATGGGGAGGACAGACCTACACATCCTCACACTCAATTGGGTTCGAGGCTTTTTTCCCCCCCAGTGGAAGTTTATAACACCATAGGATGTTACGGGTCTCGGTTACACAGGGATTCACCAGTATAGTAATGGACTGAAGTGAGTTTACCAAAGTAGGATCTTTACATTTGATCTTAAAGTATATGTAAAACATTTCCCAAGCTTTTCTAAACCTGCCTTGTGCTTTGGCTGCCATCAAAAATAAAACATCACTATGAAGAGCCTCACAATCTCAGTGACTGCCCCACAAGACACTGGTAACCATTTAAACCTACCACAGTTCTTCCATGACACGTAGTACTATATACAGTCAATGATAGAATGCAATTAAGATTTAGCCCTGGACTTCGCCCCCCCCAAAGTGACCACATGGTAATTGCTGCAGGCCCACATACCCATCAGCCCACTGTATTCTGGATGGCCAGTCCCGCCCAGTATAACCTTTTAAATTTGCTACATGCTTGTACTGTTACATTAAGCACTAAGGGGTTTTACCACATTTCCAGAGGCAAATGTAATACAGGTAATCCTGGAATTCATGATGCAAAGATAATTTATTTATTTATGAATATAAGTTGTAGATCAGCAACACCAGAGGGGGGGGGGGGGAATCAGACCCTCTAAGTGACCCCAGCTTACTGAAACATGAAATGGATGACATCCGAGTCACCACATTTTTAGTCCAGTCATCAGTGCCAACATGGCCACAAGGACCAGAGTGAGTTTCAGGCCCCACCATCCTCTGGAGCCAGTTCATACTGCAGCAGCTGGAAAAGAGGGAAATGGGATTTAAAACAATACATTTTAATGTACAATTATACATGGGTGGATGTGCTCACCCTGTTTCTCAGATCTTCGTTTTCCTCTAGGAGAAGCTGGTGCTTCCGCCGCAGCTCCGCGACCTCCAAGCACAGAGTCTGCGCCTCGGGACTCTCCAGGCGCGTCATGTCCAGGCGCTGCCGCAAAAAGCTGCCGCTCATTAAGGCTCTTATCGCCGCTTCCCGACGCACGCACCGGGAAATACGGTATATGCCCGATTCGAGTGGACGCAGCGTTCCGTTTAAAGACAACAAAACTCAGGAAATTATGCCAGACGGCCGGGGTTAGGGATCGTCAACCTGCGCGCACAACGTGTCAGTACTGAGGGGAAAGCGTACCATGCAGGCTACTTTGTAAAAATACGTTGATCGTGGTGAAATTTCCATTTTGGTCAAAATGTCCATCAGAATTAACAGTTTTTGGCACCTGGCAACTCTAATGGGTTTTTTCCCCTAGGGGTTGAGGTATACACGTACTTTGAGGTATACACGTACTTAAAGCAACCAAGTTTCCTTCTTAGGGACCATTCGACTTTTTAAAGGTAATTGAAAGAAAATGTTAAGTGTCGCATTTCGCTGAGTAATTAAGCGGATTAGGAAAAGGAGAATATATACAGAAGAATAACAGTCTCCAAAGGATACTGCAAAGCGTCATGGGGTTTGTCCTCCTCCTGGTACAAAGCGACCAGCACTATAAATGACAAGTGAGCATCTTATCCGTCGGATCGATCAGTGGGCAAAAATCATTCCGATAAACCAAGTTGTCATCTATTTTAAAGTTGCATACCATTAGTCAGGGAGTCAAGGACATCGTTTTTTTCCAAGTACCTCCGAAACTGCTCTCGTTTGGACTCTGAAACCTGAAACGGGATTGATTTTTATTGATCGTTGCATTGAAAGAAGATTATAAGTACTAGGTAAACTGAGATGACGTCAGAGAATCGCACTCGGGTATCACAGGGCAGAATTGGCGGCACCATTGGCAGACTATTAAAAAAATCAACGTCATCGACTTTTCTCATTCGAAATGGCGAAAAAACTCGTCCTTATATTGGTCCCAACGCAGTAAATTTCCATCTGTATATAAAAAATCGTGAGTCAAACACTGGTATAAAAGTCAGAAATACCGGTATTGGAGGCCTTAAGAGGATTGCGCCCGATTTGAAACCAAATGCAATGCCTATATTCGAGTCCCCTTTATCTAATGCAAAATTTCTTATCTCCATCAGGGGTACCAAACATACCTATTAAACCTGGTTGTTGGCCGATTAAGATGTGTTTCAGCAGGCCAATATGCAAACTGTGTTGGATTCTGGATCTACATCAATGCATCATCCTGATCAACAACCTAGATACCTCGCTAATCATATCACATCGCTAAAAAAATACATTATACTGCGCGTCACCAGTTTTACGAATCAGGCGATCTTCTGGCAGAATCTCAAAGACACTAGAGCATAGCCGGATTTAATACTGGTTTTGGAGCCGGTGTTCTGCCGGCAGTATTCGGTCAGCTAGGGCAGCAGCTCCGCTTACTCTGTGTAGCGCCATCAGGGTGGAGCGCCTCCTCTATAGGCAGCCGACCATGCGCGCCTCTAGCATGCATGTGGATCTTAAAAACCTGAGAATTGCGCGACGCCTGCGGGAAACCCAAGCGGTACAATGTCTTCCAGTCGACTCAAGTATTTTATCTGCATCGCCTATCTATGTAAACTGATTTTGATCATTTTTTTCAGCTGTACGATTGTTTATAAATCCGTCTAGTGAATGTGCCGAGTCAATCTCTGCTGTCTCTTAACGTTTTGAAGTGCGGTAGGAGCGGTTGTAACATAAAAATGAACAATGACCGAATAGTAATACAAATCTGGGAAACCTTGGTTGCGAAACATACTTTACCCGCATGGGTGTATCGGGCCTCATCCGCAAACAGCAACAAGTTATTGCATGAGCCCATGAGAGTCAGAAAGGTTTCGGTAACGAGATGTTCCCATTATGAAGTGAACATGGTTTAAAAAAGATCACGGTCATCAGATAAAACAAACTGGTCAGGAAGTGAGATCACCTTCAACCACGAGTTCCTGCCGGGAAGAAGCGGGATCTGTCTGTATACCCACCTTATTACCGTAGGGTGCTCCGAATGAGTAAAGTGTGCGTAGAAATTACGGTAGCACTTTACTCGAGGCGACAGAAATCATGTTGGATTATGCTTTTACTTGTGTGTTAATTAACCGTAAATTAAGTGCTAGTTACAAACTGATCTCATGTTTGTTCATCAGTAATGAATTGTCACACATCTTTTATCTCAAGCAAGAACTATATTTGTCACTGTTAAACTGGTAATTATGTAAACCTGTGTGAACTACTGATGGAAATACTGTAGGAACAAATAATGAATAACACGTGCACGTGAAATACTGATCTCATGTTTGTTCATCGTTAATGAATTGTGACGTCATTTATCTCAAGCAGTTACTGTATTTGTTACTGTATCTGTTAATTCTGTAAATCGAACAGAATTACGAACTAGCTACTGAAGGAACAAATAATGAATAGTACAAGTGAAATATTGATATAATGTCTGTTCATCATTAATGATTCATAACACATCTTCCATCTTAAGTAGCGACTATATTTGTTCATAATTTGTACTCCTGTAGAAACTGAGTTACTGCTAAGTATTTTTGTCACCTCAAGTATTGGCGAAGTGTTACCGAAATATATTAATGATATGCAGAATTTTTTTTGCATGATTTTTTGTGATTGTAAAATGTGATTGTCATTGATTGATTCTTTATGCTTGCAAAAAACATTGAGGACAAGAAAATCTTTACTGAACTAGCCCAGTTGGTGAAAAACGGATTTCTTCGCATCCTAACGTAGAGCTGAAGCTTAATATATATTGTAATAGCTCCATTTATTGATATTTTATAATGACCGTGTATCTGTGTAGGAATTTATAAATAAAAAATAATTAAAAAGTGCTTTAAAAAAAATTTCTACACTAACCTTCACACGAAACAGTCATTCATTTTTCTGGCAAGTATCTGTAAAAGGAGCGGTAGAAATGTTTCTCTTGTGATTCCCTGCCTTAAATGAGCTTCCTGCAAAGTTCACTAAAGAAGCCATGTGAAAAAGATTTGTGTGGTATGCTGTGGTGCAAAATTGAAAGAAAAATTTCCTGGCACACCTTTTGCGGGTTTCGCATAGGGACGTAATTCCCACGCAGAATGCCGTACATTCTGTCAATTGTTATTTCACTGTTCGCCAAGTCGCTAAATGCAGCCAGGCACCATTCCATAGCATTTAATTGCTATAACCTTTGTACACCAAGTCCTACGTGTACCTTGGAAGTACATTCACTTGGTGCCAACATTTTATTTATCTGTTTTCTTGTTTATATGACGAAGCTTAGTGACTGTTGTTCTTTATGGGATCTAATTAACACGTCCGACAGTGGAGAAAATATTCTATGACACAATTACCGGTGACGAGACCGATCAGTTTCTATAGGTATAGCACTTCGTCAAAGCAAACGGTTTTCTGACGAATCCCACATACCCAGAAGCTACCCGAGGGGGGGAGGCACGTTCGTTTGACTGTACAGCGGCCACCTGGGGCGGAGGCGTGGCGGACGAGTCACCGTCTCATTATCGCTTTTGGAGGCGTTAAAGAAACGTCTCTGTGCGTTGATCTGATCATAAAATGCTCTGGAAAGACTGAGAACGAACCGGGAGCGCAGATCGCGGCGTTTCTGCGGACTATAACCCTTACTGCAGAACGACGGTCAGAGGCTTCATTGTGTAAGTTCGTGTTTACTTTCCATGAGCTGCCATAATTTTAATAATAATAGTAATAATTATTATTGTTTAATTTAACGATAGAGGTTACTATTGGGTCGGTGCAGGATTACTATAACGATGTTACAGGCAGCAGTCAGACTTATTCGTGATCCACTTTGTTAATATGTATATACTCCATTCATTAGTAAAGGAATAGCCCAGGTCTGTTTAAAACGTGCATGTCTATCTTCATGTGATGTTACTGCATATTCTTTAATATTTCAATTAGACTTGACAGAGTTGTTGCTGAAATTTTGCCACTTCCTTAAGTGGGAAAAGACTCCCTCACCTCATTTCATACGTTTCCTTGAGGTTGTGCAGCGTACATGGTAATTCACCTTAGCGACCCTTCTCTGAGGTATCCACTAGTGCAGTGTTTCCCAACCCAGTCCTTGGGGAACCCCGGACAGTCCACATTTTTGCTCCCACCCAGTTCCCAGCCAAATAGGAACACAGAATACCTGGTTCAGGTGTGCTGGGAGCTGAGAAGAAGCAAAAATGTGTACTGTCCAGGGTACCCCGAGGACTGGGTTGGGAAACACTGCACTACTGGGTGTGCATACATGTTAACAGAACTAGTTCGATTAGATCAGACTTGTGCTTTAACAGAAGGACATGACACTGGTTTCATCTACATTAATGTACAACCAGACACAATCTCTGTATATTTCATGGTATAGATTGACTTTCAGGACCTGGCTTGGCGTAACCATGTGTGTTGTTCTCAGTTTGTTGAGTGAGGAAGGAGAGATGAAATCCCAGTAATGTGCCTGAGTTGGAGGATTTGGAAGTTCAGGGTTAATGTGAAAGCCTGGTGGAGGAACCTCATAGGACTCCTGGGGTGAACTTCTGGCAAATATTTCCATGAACGTGTTTTAGACAATAGTTTTTCTTATGTGTTATCACATTATTTTCTTAGGTTCTGTGCCACCGATATCTTTTTTATGTTCACATTTTGCAAGGGTTGGGTGTGTGACAGTTAGTCACAGAAATCCACCCCCCATGTTCTTTTCAAGAGAATGCCACAGCAGTGAAACTCCAATGTGTCTTAATTTTTTCCCCTAATGTAAATGATGATGTGATCATTCAATCGCTGACCTACATGATGATGTGTTCATTCATTTGCTGACTTGCACAGTGAGCTGTTAATTTATTCGCTGACTTGCACAGTGAGGTGTTCATTTATTCGCTGACTTGCACAGTGAGGTGTTCATTCATTCGCTGACTTGCACAGTGAGGTGTTCATTCATTCGCTGACTTGCACGACGAGGTGTTCATCCATTCGCTCACCTTCACGATGAGGTGTTCATTCATTTGCTTGCTTGCATGATGATGTGTTCATTCATTTGTTGATCTGCAGGACGATGTGTTCATTTGTTTGCTGACCTGCACGATTATGCATTTATTTGTTTGCTGACCTACACAATGATGTGTTCATTCATTCGCTGACCTGCATGATGAGGTGTTAATTCAGCTGTTGACCTGGCTGTTGGACTGTTCATTCATTTGTTCACCTGTATGATGTATGATACACATCCATTCGGTGAACAACATGATAGGGCGTTCCTGTCCATCTTGTCCTCCTCTGCCACCACCACCACGCACACACATTTTCAGCATTACTGTCTAATTCAGAAAATTGAATAGCAAATTCCTTCTGCTTTTGCAGGCTGACATGAGTGAGCCCTTCGACTGCGTCGGCTGCAGAACCTCTCTGTACGGCCGCAGGTTCATCTGGGTGAAGGAGCAGCCACACTGCGTTCCCTGTTATGACAAGCTGTGCGCCAAGACCTGCGCTCAGTGTGGGCAGCCGATTGGACACGACTGCACAGTGTGTATCTCTGTGGGGGAGGGGCTTACAGGTATCCTCAGCATCTCGCTCCGGGATTCTCATCATAACCTTTTCTGGCCGTTTCCCCTCCGTCCCCTAGGAGCTTTTCTTTGAGGACAAGCACTACCATGAACGCTGCCTCCGCTGTTTCCACTGCCGCCGGTCGCTGGCTGACCAGGCCTTCAGCAGCCGGGAGGGGGCGCTGCTGTGTAGCGACTGCCACTGCAGGGAGTTTTCCACGCAGTGCCACGCCTGCAGAATGCCCATTGTGCCAGGTAAAAGACACTTCTGCCACTGGACACACCACTGCGTCACGCAGCACCTGACATCTAAATTGACATCTAAATACACTTAATGTGAATGTTCCCCCTTATTGGCCTCATCTCATTAGTGTCTCACCTGCATGGGGAACATCACTGTAAATGATCACTGCTCCACAATAAGGTGCCCCATCCCCGCTCCCTAGGAGCGCGGAGGCTGGAGTTCAGCGGCCAGGTGTGGCACGAGGCCTGTTTCGTCTGCCAAAGCTGTGAGAAGCCAATGGGATCGCAGGGATTCTTCCCACACAAAGGCCGGTACTTCTGCGTGGCATGTTATGAGGCCAAGATGGCACCCCGGTGTAAACACTGCAAGCAGGTGAGATGGTCCACATTACAGGGACCAATGCATAGGCATTGTTGGCATGGAAAGCAGTGGTCCTGGAGTGAATAGTAGCATGGCCACGCCCCTGCCCTGAGTGAGGTATTCCATGATAGGCACTCCCGGAGGGTGGCGTGATCTACCAGGGCATCTTCTGGCACAGGAAATGCTTGCTCTGCGCTTCCTGTCATGGCCCGCTGGCTGACCAGAGCTTCACCTCACATGAAGACAAACCGTACTGCCAGACCTGCTTCAACAGGCTGTATGCCAGAAGGTGTGAGGCGTGTGGCGAGCCCATCACAGGTGGGTGCCCGTCACTGAAATGCACGTCAGGGGATCCCCAGACTTACGCACAACTCGTACTTACGAGCAGACTACCATAAAGCCTATTATGTTAAAAATTACGGCTAAATACAATGGCCCGTAATAACGAACGCACACACTACTTTGTGACTCTCGTGAAAACATTATCCAGCTTCAGTGGTTTGTTGGCTTGAGGTACCGTACAGCACCATATGTAGTTACTTTTTATTACTGTATCATTTTTATTAGGTACTTTATTACCTTAATTTTCCAACTTTAAAAAAATCAAGACTTAGGGAACGGAACTCGTTCACCTGGAGACTGTCTGTACTACATATCGCCAGCATCCACGGGGTCTGCTGCTTAGTGCTGAGCGCTGCGGGTGTGTCACTCTCATGCAGGTCAGGAGGAGGTGAAGTACATCACTTTCGGGGAGCGTCAGTGGCACCAGGCCTGTTTTACCTGCTCACGCTGCACTGCGTCACTGGTGGGCGTCGGCTTTTACTCCTCCAAGGATCGTATCCTCTGCCATGACTGCAATAAGAGACCAGTAGGCTTTGCAGTCTCCGCCCCCGAGCCTCTTCTGCACCAATCGGATCTGCTCTGAAGCCAACTAACCAATCTGTTCAGTTCAACTGCACCCAACTAAATGCTACCTTGAAGCACAAGGTAACAGGTGTCACTTGACACATGTTAATATGTCTTTCTTCCTCAAATGTGTTGATTAAGAGTGCTAAACCTTCTTGGCAACAAGGAAAGAGAAGGGACTTATTTTGTGACCCACCTTCTTTAGGCTATTTTGATTCATTCATCATTTTACTTTCACTCTGTATGTATAGTATATACATACCTGCACTTCTAAAGTTCTTATGTTTTCTGAGTAATGGCTGAATGCTCTATGGTCTGTTCTTTTTCTGTAAGTATTTCAGTCTTTTTCATTGATTTCATACTAGTGAATCAGTGGCTGTGTACCTAAGACTGCATATTTACTAAATAAAAGTATATTTTCCTCTTCTGCTTGGCTTTCGTATTTTCACAAGTTGCCATGTGAAGCCGCACTTTAGAAGTCACAAGGACACCTAAAATGAACCCCTTCCCGCATTAACCCTGTTTAACACAATTTAAAAAAAGTAACAAAGCAAATATCAACCCCCCCCCCCCCAAAAAAAGTCTACATATGCCACTTAATAGCTTTTAAATTATAATCTGAGTCAGAAATAATACGTTTCCACTTGCAGAAACCTTTTATTTAGTCAAAAAGTGGGTTTGATTAAGTGAACTGTTCATGCCTTTGAGCGGCTTCCCAGCTGTTATGGCAACGCGGGCAAACAGTCCATTAAACTCCGTGGAAATCGCGTTTGCGCGACAAAACTGGTGAGACCATTTACTTCTCTATTTTACACCAATGCTGAAATATAATAGTACATAGCTCTAACTCAAATATGAAATAGCGCGTCTAACTTTACAGTCAATGGAATTGGCTCGTTAGGATTGTGGTTGTGCATCTAGTTGTCTAAAATGCAAAGGCCTCCATTTCTTAGTAATTGTTTATACTGTTATTCGTATTTATTTATCGGACAGAAAAAGTATTACATATACATGAAGCACGCTAAACCCCACTGTCGGTGGGGATTAATAAATCCGGTAAGTCTTGTGTTACTCTCTCCGTTGTATATGTGGCGCTTATGAGTCTAAAAGTTACGTTTTTGCCTGCAGGAATTTGCAAACGCCCGCTGTCACAACATCGACAGTGTCTTTCAGAAAGAGATGGAAATTATGATGCTTTTCAAGGAATCGGTTATTTTAAGTTCGCTCAACTAATAGATGAATACTCTCCGGGGGCGTTCATTATTTCGGTATTATACTCAGTGCTTGAAGCGGGCCGACACCTCTTGGGAGTAGGAGGACCGCTTCTCGCACCTCTCATAACCCAGCTCCATAAGACAGTGCTGCTTCTGCTGGGGTACATATATATGTTAGCCTGTGTCCATAGGTGGGCTAATCTGTTCCCACCTCGTATGCTTGTTTTGCTCTTTAGCACCTCTGTATGATTTATTTTATATGTGCTGAACAAAGACATTTGTCCTTTTTTAAGGAAATGACGTACGTGACGAGAGCAGCTATGTATGTTACAGCTGCTATTGAGATCGGTGGAAATTCTGAGAACATATAAATAATTATATAATTTATAAGTGTTGTGATGTAGTACTTGCATAACTTTAAGGTGAAAATGACCTAGGGGTTGCCAGCTCTCACGAATCTGGCGTGATACCCACTCTTTCAGACTCTCAAGTTAACCCAAGAAATCCTACGGCAAATCTATAGTATTCCACATGTAAATGTGTGTGCAGACTTGTCTCAAATTGAAAATCTCACACTAGCCAGCTGAACAAAGCTGGCAGCCCCGTTGAACAATATGACTCACCTACCTACACGCCTGCAGAGTTTGTAACAGAAATCAATTTCCATAACAAACAATAGTCGGCCTACATTCAATCTACTGGCAAGAATAAGTATGCTAGCTAATAT
>JAODKL010000047.1:8224189-8236037 GCA_026780765.1 Petrocephalus schoutedeni
GTGGTCAGCATCGCGGGCCGCATTTGCATTTGTGACGGGCCGCATGCGGCCCGCGGGCCGTAGGTTGAGAACCACTGGTGTATATGATAATATTATTGAGTGTTATTTTTATTGCTGGTGATTTTATTATTCGTGAGAAATGCTTCAATGTGACGGTATGCCTGGGTATTTAATATATCTGATTTCCCCCACTTAGCTGTATGACCTCATAGCCATGGCCTTCAAATACCAGGTCCTGCTCTGCCCTCGTCCCAGAGACCTGCTGCTAGTCACTTTCAACCACATGGACGCCATGCGGGCCTTTGTGAGGGACGCCCCAGGACTCCTGAACCTGGTGGATGAGATGCACAGGAAGCTCATTGAGGTTTGGCTGCACTTCTCTGTATGCTTGCGCGCGCACACATGCACACACACACACACACACATACGCACACACACACACACACACACACACATACGCACACAGACTTGCGTACCTACCTAAATGGGGACGGTCCATTCATTTCTATGCGAAAAACCCTAATCTCAATCACAACACCCTTCCAGTCCTAACCTTAACCATAAGTAACCAAACAAAATATAAGACTTTTGGCATCTTTAGTTTTTTTATTACAGTCACAGATTTTTGAGGTTAAGGTTATCCTTTTGGGGACTGAAAAAAATGTCCACATTAAAAAGTAAAAGGTAACAGGTTTTTATCACATTGTGGGGACATAATGTGATATTGTGTGTGTGTGTTTGTGTGTCTCCACACTGTAATAATGACAAATTCATACACACTCGCAAATGCATACATAAACAGGTCATTTATCAATAAAAGTGTCAAAGTGATCAAGGTTTCAGTCTCCCTTAGTTGTACCTTCTCTCCTTGTAGACCTACATGGCCCTGTCTGACGGTCATCTGCAGCTGATCAGACAGTCAATACTCATGTTTTTTCAAGACATGCATGTGCGGGTAAGTCTAGCCAGGGTCCTGCATGCGTATCTCTTGTAGAAGTTTCCTCCGGAGACTTGGTTTTGACATGGAGGGAGTGTTTTATTTTCTATTTGGACTAAGAAACTACAGGAATTCAGCGCTACGTACAACCTCCCCTTTACTGTTTGAATAGGGCACTCGGCAGTGAGCACAGGGGGAGGACTTCCTAGGGTAATTTTAAGGCCTTCAGGAAGAGTCTGCTTACTGCATAGTTCAGAGACTCACTGTCTAAGACGTCGCAGAACATTCTATCTAGTTTTTTGCACTTGGGCCTATGTTAAATAAAATGGTACTCTGGTACCCACTGGCCAAGGCTGGGAAGGGAAGGGAAATTCCTTATCTCACTGGCCAAGGCTGGGAAGGGAAGGGAAATTCCTTATCTCACTGGCCAAGGCTGGGAAGGAAAGTGAAACTCTTTCTCATTGGCCAAGGCTGGGAAGGAAAGTGAAACTCTTTCTCATTGGCCAATACTGGGAAGGATAGGGAGTATGAGAGAGGAAGGCAGCACTAAACACCATGCAGTTCATAGCAGACAGTCTGCATTCTAGCTATGTTTGTTAACATCCCCGTCTTCTGTTTGCTATCCCAGTATCCATGAGTCCAAGGCTTCTCCGTAGCCCATGTGTCAAAGCTGCAGAATCATTGGCTGTAATCGTCTGTCCTTCCCAGCTGTCAGTCCTCCAGCGGGACCAGTTACAGAGCCCCAGCGGACACTTTATGCTGCATTTGGGGGGTCCTGTTCCAGCTGGAACTGAAGTTCCGGGTGTGATCAGGTGCATGACTACCTTTACAAGGCGATAACCGCACACAGAACTGCACTCGCGTGCCATTCAGCATTCCAGCTCGTCATATGTATGATTGTCTGATCCGGTGTCTCCGGCTTCCCCAGGCTGTTTCGGGCCAGACGTAGCGGCGAGGTGCGAAGGCTTTTCCCCACTGGAGGCACTTACTCCAGTGCCCTTCCAGAAGGTTCTTTCCAGTTGTCTGGAGACAGAGGCATTACCTTGGGCACAAATATGTGAGATCATCCATAATTCTCAGCTAATACCATCCATTGACTGTGACTGACAATGATTTGTGTTATTACTAAATAATTATTACAGTTACATTAGGGGTGGTTAGTACTGTTAACTCTAACTAACTTTAGCTCTGGGACCAGGGTTTGAGTCCCCTCCATGGCTCCTTGTGTCCAGATTTTGCATGTTCTGCTACATTATTTGTGGCTCCTTAAGTAAAATGTTATCAGCTTGTCTTCTGTCACGTGACTGGCAGGTACAGCTCCAGTCACCCAATGGGGACGCGAGTCTCCGGCAGCCAGAGCTGCGTACAGCGTAACAAGGTGAGGAGCGTCACTGGAACACTGCAGGGTTACATGCAGTAGGTCAGACAGCCTGTGCTGAGATCTTTGGAATCTTACGGTGTTCTTAGTGCTCTTTGAAAATGATAGGAGCATCGTCAGAGTCAGGTGCTGGAGAGAATTTGGTCAGATGGCCACTCTTGGGAAACGGTTCTGAGCTGTCTCTAGCTCCAAATGATCTTTTTTCATGATGGTGCGATGGACTTTATATGACTGTCGCATGCCACTGTAGCGTCAGTCTGATTAAATAGCAACACTTGTGAGGGTAATTATACAACTGTGAGTCATACAGTTACTCAATGGTACTTGACTTCTTCTGGCACATAAAATCAGAGTGGAATTTTAATGTGTAGTTCAGTGAAAGTGGAATAAAATGGAGGCGAGATGCAAGTTTTATTGACATGTAATGGCTGATGGGCGCCCCCTGGTGGCCCCACGTCTGCTTTAGTCCGGCCAGAACCGTACCTGATGTCTCCCACTTCTGGCTGCCGCAGATGAGCACAGCCCCTAACCCACTGGCCACGGAGGAGCTGAACCTGCTGGCCCACTTGATGGGGAGCCTGGGAGAGCAGGACGCCGCCAAGCCAGGCGTTCCGTTTCGGGTCAATTTCATGGCCATCGACGAGGAAGAAGAGTGAGTCTGTCAGTCGCCCCCAGTCTGCATGGCCCACCATCTTCCAGGCCCACAGTGCTTTGGTCTGATTGTAGCCCCATGATGGGGTTCTTTGTCTCCACAGAGATGCTGTGTTATCACGTTCTGAGGTGCTTTCGTCTGAAGTCATTAACATCAAGGCAATCACGGTATGGGTTTAATGCTTGAGATTGACACAAATCTATGTCACTTGTGGAATATGACTGTAACACTGAGTATAACACTGAAAATAACTGTCCAGTGCTGTAAGCTGCTGAATGAGCTTAGCCAAGTACTTTCCACAGTATATACTTTACTGTAGTATTTTTGCACTACTGTGCTATGTGTGGTATGGTTATGTATTACTTGCACTAGTTTTAATATGGCATCTGTTATTATTGTCCATGGCTGGTCGAGGTGCCTGAAAATTCTGTGGGTAAACTGACTTCAATCAGACGTAAGATGGTCAGCTGAAACGAGAACGTGCAAAATAATGTTCCGCACTGCGAAGCCTGTTCTCTTGCTTGCTTTCCAGGCCAATGCGGAGTTGGCTCGGATCATGGGGGAGTTCGCAGAAGAAGGAGAGCCGTCTCGCAGCCCCCTCAGCAAAGAGGATGACTTCCTAGCCGTACTCGATGGGCTGTAGAATAAGGGGAGACTGCCTCATAACAGATGATGCGTCTCTGAGAGGTGGTTTGTGAAGCATCTCTTGGAGAAGGACGGTTTTCAAAGAACAGTATTGCGTTAATTAAAGGATAAGACTGCAAGGAGGTGTGAATCTCTGCTGGGGAGAGCTGATATGAGGAGGCGTTACTCAGGGAAACCTGCAGACCCCACATGACTTGATGATCTTGATTCCTGTTCTCATTATTCACTCGATTCCAGCTCGTCTGACTGGACTTCAGGAGGAAAACGGTTATGCTGGACGATATGCCGACTCCACACACACAGATGCAGATTCACTCACCTGTAACTCCGTAACCAGAACTAAACTTTGTGGGGGACCCAGCAATCCAACCGATGGGTCCCTCTTTATATATTTTGCCAGCCAGGAGTAGTCGTCCACCTCATTAGATTTTTCTGAACAGTTGGCTGAATAAAATTTGAGGAGGTGGTCGATCTCAGAATTTTATTCCTAGTCACCTGCCTGATTGGTAGCACAAATTTTTTTTTAGTTGGGGTTGGGGGGGGGGGTGCAAACCCGTTATTTTCATGCTACTGTGCCACCTGTTGTGGAATACACTTGCATTTTGATGCATTCATCTGCTGTAATGGGGGAACATTGCATGTACATTTATCAATTTAATTCATAGTTTATAGTATGTAATAATTGTGTGGAACAACGGATATGAAAAATGATATTCATATGGATATTGCACTTGTTTTGTCGATCTTTTATGGGAAACGAAATATTCTGGGTCAATGAGCTGATTGGATCAGTACCCGAATTTCGTTTAGCTCGTTCGCGGGTGTGATTGGTGAATTAGATGGAGCCCGCAAAGGGCTCTCTTTCGCCACCCACTGGTGTAACTGTAAAAACTCTAAAAGTCGGTATTGCTAGTACAATTAAACTTTGGGTATAATATACAAAAATATGACAAACCTAAATGATCTTAATATAAGAGCAGAATCTATTTCCATCTCCACAGTACTTCATTGGAAGCTTCGAACAAAATTGTTTCTGATCACTGGAGAGCGCGGTGACCAATGTTACGGCTAGATGACGTACAAATGAGGAGTCCGGTTTTGCAATACGTCATCAGTCTGCGATAAAACGGGAAAGGTCGCCGTGAAATATAAGGTTCTTTTTTCTTCACTGTGTCATTAATTTAATTTTCACGCCGACTCTGTGCAGAAGACGCACAAATTTCCCGGGCACCGCCACCGACCGAAAACAGAACTGCTTTTTATGGTGAATTCGCCGAACTACCAAATGGTGGGTTACGATACGTGTATGTGACTAGACAAGTTACTAAAATACTCAAGCAAAGTTATAAATGCGTTGTATAATTTACACCAAAACCCCATGTAGTCGTTAAAATGGACATTAATGCTTTTAGAGAAATTTTAAATGTAAAGCACAAAACGTGCAGAGGGTCTGAAGATCGACTGAAGGATGCTCTAACTTTCTGTGTCTGTCCCAGACATGATGGAGGTGACCCACTCCATCCGTGAGCGGACCATTGCCGAAAACAGCCTGGTGATACTCCTGCAGGGCCTGCACGGTAAGGTGACCACGGTGGAGCTGCGGGACGAGAGCTCGGCGCGGGGCCGTCTGGTCAACGTCGATGCCTTTATGAACGTGCGCCTGGAGGAGGTGGATTACTGGGACCGGCGCGGGCGAGCCAGCAAGGTGGCGGAGCTGTTCATCACCGGCAGGAATGTGCGCTACGTCCACATCCCCGACCACGTGGACATCATGGAGACCATCCAGACCCAGCTGCAGAAGATCCACCGCGTTCGCAACTTTGGGAGCGCGCACGGGGGCAGGAAGGAGTACGCCAAGAAAAGCAGCTGACACCCCGTGGTCGATCGGATTAGTATAACTATACATGTAATACTGTGTTTCCTTCAGTTAAGACTGTTACTGAGCGGGTGGAGTTGTGTGTTTTGGGATAAAAACCGAATTGGAAGAATACTAAACCACAATCCAGGAGGAGTCCAGCTGTTGTACCCTAAGTTGTAGCATAAGTAATAATAATAATTGCTTGAAGAAGTGGGCGCAGGACAGTCTGCCCAGTGAGACCCTGCATCTCCTGTTCGAATAGATTCCCTCTTTGTGGTTAAGAATGCCTTGCAAAGCATATTTAAATACGTTTGTTGTAAATATGAAATGTTTTTTGATGACTGGGTCAGGTATTCTTTATTTTAACCTAGGCTCAAACAGTGTTAGTCTTCTGTTCGCATGGTGTACATTATAGACTTTAATTATGCTGTTTTCTGACTCTGAACTGATAAGGGATGTATTTACCTATGCAGTCATAAAAAATGCACAGACCAAGCACAAATGCTCCATTTATCATGCATTTCAT
Source organism: Petrocephalus schoutedeni (assembly GCA_026780765.1). Classification (NCBI taxonomy): domain Eukaryota; kingdom Metazoa; phylum Chordata; class Actinopteri; order Osteoglossiformes; family Mormyridae; genus Petrocephalus; species Petrocephalus schoutedeni. The sequence goes on from JAODKL010000047.1 coordinate 8,230,186, forward strand.
TCTTCAGTTTAAGTATAAAAGAAGAATTCCCATTTTAACTGTTAAGAGAAGTAATCGGTACCTCTATAGCACTGTATTTTTTAGCTTTTACTATTTTAATCCTCGAAGACCATGAACACGAGTGGAGACAAAACCTCAAGACCACCACCCTAAACGGCTTTGATTCTGTGCCAGGGGTGTATACACAGCTCTCACTGCACTGATGCAGGGATTAAATAGTAGGCTGTGGTAGGCCCAATGCCCTATATTACAGCGCCTCCCAAAGGATGGGCTGGGTAATGCAGTCATACACTTTATTCATGTCCGCAAAAGCATGTGTGGACTGACTATAAATATGCCCACTGTTCCACGACCAGGCCTAATTTGCTTTCAGACCGTAAGGCTTGGCTATATGTACTCTCTATGCATTCTACAGTGCAATCACTTAGCTGTATAAATAGGTAAAATGGATTATTCGCATCACAGTTAATGTTTAAGAGTAGCATCACTTACACAGTAGAGTTTCTCATCTCTGGCCCTCGTGATTTGCTGGTTTCTGGTCAAGCAGAAAAATGCAGAATTACAGAAGCTTTTGAATTTCGGTTACTTAGCTGGCACCTTTATCAAAAGTCTGTTATAATTTGTATCCATTTTTACAGCTGGACATTTATCTGGTGTAATTGATGTAAAAATCTGTGATACACATGTCACAAGGAAAGATCACACGAGAAAAAATTAAAATATCTTGATGGTAAGTAACCAAGAAGTATAAAAATATATTTCCTTAGCAGTCATCTTTGGCAACTTCATTTTTTAACATTAGATCATTTATTTAAGTCTGGATAGTCATAGTATGAATGAATTAAAGTAACATTTTTCAAGGCTCCCAAAGTGCTTTAAACAACCAATCGGGAGCCACTTCAACCAGCACCACTGTGTAGCCCCCACCTGGATGATACGACAACAGCCATTCTGTGCCAGTACACTCACCTCACAGTAGCTAAGGTGGTGAAGGGACAGGAGAGAATTCACCAGTTAGAGATAGGGGATGATTAGGAGGCCAGATTTGAAAGGGCCACAGCAGGCAATTTTAGCCAAGACATCAGAGTACCACCCCTATCCTATCGATGCTGAAGGATCTTTTATGACCTTGGTCAGGATCTTGGTTTGACCTCTTATCTGAACACAGCACCATTTTACACCACAGTGTCCCTGTCACTGCACTGGGGCATTGGAATCCACACACAGCGCAGGGGAGAGCTTCTCTATTGGCCACACCAATGCCTCTTCCAGTAGCACCTTTCCTAATTGGTCTACCATCCAAACTCACCAGGCCCAGACGTACTTGGCTTCAGATCGATTAGCTAGTTTGAACTGCAGGTGATGTGGGTGCTGGCTGAAGTTAGGAAATAAAGTCTGATCATTAAGATGAACTCACGTTGAAGGGACATCCGTGAGAACGAATAAACGATAAATGACGGTATACATATAATGTGCATGTATGCAAGTGTTTTTAATGCAACTCCTACTGTACGTCATTTTCCCAAAACAAAAACCTATTTCGGTGACATTATGCAGCTAACAGATTTAGCCGCGGAGACTTCTGGGAAAGGTGTTTCTTTTCAGATCGGTATCATTGTTAATCTCCGGTAGATAACTACCGTACCCAGAAACCAACGCGCCCCTGGGGCGCATGCTCAGCTGGAAGACGCTTGCCGAACTCCAGACGTATGTATGTAACAACAGGCAAGCCCGTGGTCCGGGGCGTAAGATATGTTTTTATGTTGCAGTAATGAGCTTAGGTCAAAGTTATTTTAAGTTAACCTCATAATGACACTTTTGCCTATTTTCCGTCCCTTGGGCTGTGAACACAGGCGGCCAGCTACGGTTGTGTAGTGCGCCAGCCGTGGAGCGGAGCGGCAGCCGTGCACTTGTCTGCTGCCCCCATTAGCCAGGGAGGTGGCTAGCTAAATGCTCCTACTAACCTGACGCCTTGCAGCCTCCTCTGCGACGCCGGGCTGAGCCGCCGATCCAAGCGCTGCCTCGTTAGATGGGCAGGCCGCTGCGCAGGTAGGCGGTCCGGTAGCTAGTGCGCGTTTGCCGGAAAGGAAGAAGCGACGAGATGTGGCAGAATGTGGGTCTGACGCTGCTGGTTATCGTGGCCACCCTGGTGTGCGTCTTACTCTTCATGCTCTTCGGTGAGTAAGGGACACTAAGCCGGATAAGGGGGCCGCGGCGTGGCCAGTCCAAATAATCCCATCCTGGTTTTGTGTGTATATATATATTTTTTTTTCGCTTGCTGTTTGTGTTCGGTTAAGCTGTGCGAGTTACACTGAAGTGATTTTTGGGCTTGGAAGCTAAGCGGTCAACACTGATTTGTGGACGCAGGACTCGGGGAGACTCGAGTCACTGTTTGCAAATCTTACCCAAATACAGTGGTACAGAACTGTGAGTAATGACCTGGGTGTGTTCGGCTTTGTCCTGCTGTACAGCTGTTGCCCTGTGCGTGTCTTTATTACGAGTTTTCTTGAACCAATGCAAAAAACATGACTTAGAGCTGGGCTGCCTGATCGATTTTAATTCTGCGATGCTTCCCATTCCTTGCTCCCGTATTCCCTTTAGGCTGGTATGTAGTTTGGCAGCTCTTCCTGTCCAAGTTCAAATTCCTGCGTGAGCTGGTGGGTGACGCTGGAGCCCCCCTCGGCAGCCCCCAGCCATCCCAGCCAGAAGTCGAGCAACCTTTGCCAGCCACACCTCGCCATCGGCCCAAAACTACCCGTCAGAGAATCGTCCCTCAGGAGGAGGCCAGCTAGAGTGACCTTCCTCACCACAGACAAGCCTCATCCTCCTCGTCCAAGTCTTACCCATAAGCTGATTCCACCCACTATTGTAACAGGCTGACAGGTGCTGGGAAACACTTTGTGCACTACCCAGTGTCTTGGTGTACCAGGCCAGCCTCATGCTGGTATACCTCGCATTGTATGCCACTCTTTCATTGGCTCCATAAGTCTTGTAGCCTGTGAGATGATTGGCTGTCGCAGTACATGTGTGCGCCTGTGGCTTAGTTTGATGCAAAGTAACAGAATTGCAGAATTGTGGTCCTCTAGATAATGTACTGGCACAGGAGAGAAGGCAGAGGAAGGTACAGAAAACTGGAATCAAAGCTTGAGTCACCTTCTTTGTTTAATGAATTTGATTTCTCTGGTTATTCAAAAGTGCAATGTAAAAAAAACTTTTTGGTGAGAGGCAATGTTCTAAAACAGTTGGCTGCCACTGAATTGGATGGTGTCCTGTTACCTGACTGCATGGCTGTGGTCCTAAGGGGTTCCTGACATGACCCTCTGTGTCTATTAGGGGGACATCTATGTGGGTGGCTTATGTAGGTTTTCATTACATGGCGTCTGGGTAAAGCCTTGTAAACAGCTGAGTTTACATGTGGTTGGTTGCTTTATTTTATTTTCAGTGTGGTTTTAATTGGCCATCATAATAAATATTTCGTACAAACTGTTATCATTTTTATTTACGCAGACATGGTGGAGCCCTTAGTGTGTACTGACTTGCTACAATTAATTTCTCATCCAATTCAAATTACAAGTGCAATTATTTCATAAATGTTGATTTCAAAAAACCCAATAAAGTTATAAAAAAATTTTTAATGTCAAATGTCTTATACACTCAAAGTAAACTATATCCTGAGGATTTTTTCAAATGTCTCTTCACAATTGAGACATTTTGATTATCCGTATAAGTTTGTCATCTCTGATCTCTTCCTAGAAGTCTCTGCTGTTGTGAAAGGGTACAATAGTAGAATGCATGATGACAACATGTGACCATGTGGCCACACGCCCAGGAACAAGTGTCTAGAATGCATATTTCATAATGTAGATCCTGGTAACATTTTGCATTAGCGCGGTGCTGTATTAGGGACTTACCAGGTGGTGGCAGCACTGTCACATGACACATACCACCACGGCTAACCATGCCAGTGCTCTTCATGAGCCAGGTCAGCACTTCGCCATATCAGCCACATGGCTGCGTATGCTGGTGCGCGGTGTGTCTTGCATGCTAAAGTGCTGCTGATGTCTGTCCTGGCTGGCTTAAGCAGAGGTATGCATGTGCTGTTTGTGTGTGTGTGTGTGTGTGTGTGTGTGTGTGCGTGAGTGTCAGAGTGAGGCTGTGGCACTTTCAGAGCCTGCAGCTGTGAGGACGGGGAGCTAGAAGCCTTCAGCAGAACTGAAAATGGAACTTCAGCACCCACTCAAGCCTGACAGGAAATAGCTGTGGTAAGCCAAGGAAATGACATCACCGTGTTGCTACTTTTAAGGCTCTTTTAATAGCAAGTCTCTGCAGCATTAGCCTCGCTTCAGACGGGAGCAGAGGATGGCCCTACAGGACCATCTGCTCGGGCAGGTGGGACTCATACTCACCTGGATTCCTCATTAACACGACATGCTTCCAGTGGGTCAGAAAGCAGAAACGATGATAATCTATGATACTGGATAAGAGTCCAGCTGTTTACTTCGCTGTCCAGGCCTCAGTGCCCTAACCCACATATATGTACAAAATAAACACACTTAAGATTAAATCAGCCCTTTACTCTCAATTCATGAAGGGAGAGCAATTATTTACACTGGCCCACAACCCTGACCAGCAAAAGCGGTTACAGGATGGATGGATGGACGGACAGACAATTCTCATTAGAAACTGGTAAACGGGCCTAATAAGGTGCTTAAAATTTGACTAAAACAGGAATGTTGTACAAAAAGCTGCCTTAAAAAGAGAATTTACATCTATATAATGATCACTAAAAAAGTCCTATTTACAAATCAGAGCCATGTACAAAAGCATGCGGACGTGTGGGACACAGGAAAGGTCAGGTAGCGCGCTTCACGATTCAGCCATGCGGAGGAGCTGTGCCTGGAACTGCTGGGCGAGGTGCGACAGGACGGCGACGCGGTCCACCATTTCCTGAAGGGGGGCTGTGTTGGGGTAGCGGAGGGCGGCCATCTTGGTGGCTCCCACCACCGCCTTCAGCGTCTGGCAGAGCGCGTTGCTGCCGTCCAGCACACGCTGGCCCACCTCTGGAGTGGCGGCCTGCCGCGACAGCGTGTCCCCGATGAAGACCAGCTTATGGGCGCTGAGGATCACCAATTTGCTGTGTGCCACGAAGACCCGTGGCGGCTGGCCTTCGCGCACGCAGGCGAAGAACGCGTCCACCGCACTGAGGAGTGTGTCAAAGTGTGTCCCACACTGCTCGGAATAGAAGCGCAGGAGCTGCCAGTCCCGCCCACACATTGGGGCCCCGCCCACCACGGAGGTGGGGTCAGCCACTGAGTTGGGTGAAGCTGCCTGCTGGCCAATCTCATTTTCCACTGGTTTAGTCACTTCCACTGGTTTGATCACCTCTTGCTCCAACTTCTTGAGCTGCTTGAGCTGTGAGGACAAGAAAGAGGGACCTTTACCACACTGTTTGAAACTGCTAGATTGTGAGCCTTTGAGGCTACACTATATTGCCAAAAGTATTGGGACGCCTGCCTTTACACACATGAATTTTAGTGACATCCCATTCTTAATACCATCCATTCACCCATTTTCCAACCCGCCTTATCCATTTCGGGTCGCGGGGGGTCTGGAGCCTCTCCTGGAAGCTACGGGCACAAGGTGGGGAACAACCCAGGACGGGGGGCCAGCCCATCGCAGGGCACACTCACACATCATTCACTCACACGCACACCTATGGGCAATCTAGTAACTCCAATTAGCCTCAGCATGTTTTTGGACTGTGGGGGGAGACCGGAGTACCCAGAGGAAACCCCACAACGGCACGGGGAGAACATGCAAACTCCACACACATGGAACTGGGCAGAATTCGA
>JAODKL010000047.1:8236137-8248263 GCA_026780765.1 Petrocephalus schoutedeni
CGTGGCCTACCACTTTGTGGCTGAGTTGCTGTTGTTCCCAATTGCTTCCACTTTGTTATAATACTGCTAACAGTTGACCATGGAATATTTAGTAGCAAGAAAAATTAACGAATGGACTTATTGCACAGGTGGCATCCTATTATAGTACCACGCTTGAATTCACTGAGCTCCTGAGACCCATTCTTTCACAAATGTTTATAGAAGCAGTCTGCATGCCTAGGTGCTGGATTTTATACAACTGTAGCAATGGAAGTGATCGGAACACCAGAATTCAATGATTTGGACGGGTGTCCAAATACTTTTGGCAATATAGTATATGTACAGGGTACAAAACCCCATCTGCTGGCTAACTTTGGTACTGCGTGCTTGCAGATTACTTCAATTTCAATGGCCGTTCTAATGAACGTCAAGCCCCCCCCCCCCCCCCCCCCCCCCCCCAGTTACACAGAGACCCTGATCAATCCCCCTCACTTTTGAGAGGAGAAAAAAAATAACAAACCTTTGGTAAGTACCATCCCCAAATAGGGCTGGATACCGTGATGTCTGAACTCATCAAACTGTGTTGACCATCATGAGCTACTCATAGCATGTGTTTGCTGCAGTAGGAGTCCACTCACACATGTGTGCACACCCCCGTTTCTGTACACATGTGCTCACTGTTTGGTCCCCGCCACTTCAAAAATCTCTCCAGCACCCCCATACACAAGCACAGTGCATTGTGGGTATTTAAAACCCATGCTGGCCCACCTGCTCCTTCTCCAGCTGGAGCCTCCCCTGTTTCATGATGTTCTCCTTCTTCAGCAGCGCCTGTTGCTGTAGTTCAAACTCCTCCTTGCCCTGTCAGTGGAGAAAGCCCAGAAAGCCATGTTTAACCTAATGACTGTCCACCATGGGGTAATTAGCTATACCACTCTCATACCCATTATAAGAAAACAACCCTACTGTGATTAAATCTATTCACTGCTCAATGTATTTCAAACAATTAGCTATTATATTGTAAAAGTTTCATATAAATCATTATAAACTAGTACAAAGCAAGAGCATGACTTTGTTCTTCATCAGAACTTTAGTAAATGGTAATATATACACATACTAAAGTCATGCTCATGGGAGTTCTACTTGAGGGCAGAACAAAAAATGATTGGTTGAGATATCCAATCAAATCTTGCGTCAGATGCCAGACTAGCCAATAAAATGTCTTGGTCCCATTGCTTCTATTTGCTTGGACCCACCTTCTCTACAGTCTGACTGGCTGTCTCAGTCATTTCTTGTTCTGCCCCCAGAACATGTTCGTGAAACTAAAACTCCCACAAGCAAAACTCACAATTCCAACTAGGGCCACATAAAAGGTTATGATATATAATGTATATGGCAATAGTCAAAATGCCCAGTAATGATATACACAAGTCCCAACCTGAAGGTGGACATAGTCATAATCCTCCATCCAGCTCTTCACACAGTGTTCCTGGGTGGTGCCAAAGTCGACCTTCTCCTGTTCCAGGGGCAGAGTTACAGGGAAAGGGCGGGTCGAGTCCAGGTCTAGATTGGGGGCATGGGCATGGTTCATAATACTGAGGCCATGACCCTCCTTGACCAGCTGGTTGTCCACCCTGCCCTGTGGAGCACTGTGAGGGGGCCCTCTGCTGGACAGAGAAAGACCCTGCAGGCCATCTGTCACATCCCACGAGCGAGAAGGTGGTGCCCCTCGCGGAATATCATATACGTCCTTTTGGCTGCCGGCGAACTGCTGATGAACAGGAGGCACGTCATAGACGCTGTTGCTGCTGCTGACGGGAGCGAGAGCCGGGTAGCTCTGTGCAAAGGGTTGCGCTCCTGTAGGGGGCGGGACGTCGTACACGTCCTCGAGCTTCCGCTTGTGTGGCTGGGGAAAGTCGTAACTGTCCTCCTGAGGGATGGGGTTGTTCTTGTATGGTGGTACAGAGTATACCTGCCGAGGAGAGAAACTGTCACACAGAAGCACAGACGCGCCGTCACACCCATTACATAAGGTCTAACGCTGGCACACAGCTGGCCCCTGCCTTGCCCGACTCTGCAGGCTGTAGTTTGCGGTGTGACGGATTTCCACTCAGCACTGGATGGACTTTCTGTCCAAACACGCGAGTTACGGCATAAACCCGTTTGGGTAGGCATGAATTTCCAACCTATAATAAGGCTTCTGACGTGCACGCCGCGCGCCGTAAAAACGAAAACAGTAACAGTGGCTTTAGCGGCAGCGGTTTCAGCAAGGCCTTGAAACCCCCCCCCCTGGCGAACCAAGATGAGCTCCCTTACAGGGCCCTCCGGGAGATCTCACAGCCTTTCGCAGTGACTCTCCTCCCAGTCACACTATTTACAGGGCCATGCCCCCCCCCCCCACCACTCTCGACACACCTTTCCTCACAGCGAGGTAGTGTGACTGACATACTGCGATGCTAAAAGTGCCCCACATTCTTCAGGCTTTTCTCAAGCTAAACGACGGCGACCGGGCTGTGCTGCGAACAGCCACATCTGCAGTAATCGTTTCTTCACCAAAACCACAGGGATAGCAGTTCCTTTCTACAGTGTGGCCCATGCCATTCGGCGGAGCACCCCGGACGTTTACCATGCTTGACACTTGGCCTAGGATCACATACCCCTTGCATCGTTGGAGGAATGTCATACAAGCCTTGTGGTTGAGGATCCCTGTGCTGTCCTGGGAAAGTGGGTCCCGTCTGCTTCCCCGGGGGAATGTCATACACCTGTAAACAGCAAGCACTGCCTCAGTGACGCCACAGAGCCTGCACCTCTACACAGAATGCCACCCAGCTATCTGCTCTGCACGCATTAACCGAGTAAGACACAGAATCTGCTCAGCCGAGACACTCACCCCCTGGGCCCTTATCGGAGGCACATCATAGAAGTCCCTCTGCACGTGCGGAGATGGCTGGTAAGCATAAGACTGGCCAATTCGCTGGGGCGTCATCACCTGCTTGCACCACAGACAAGAGGACAAGCAGAGATTCAGCTCAAGTGGAGATGCTGAGACCTGGAACATTCTCCTTATCCTCCTTCATACATGTCTAAATGCTGATGAAATTACAATATATTCTCCGGGCTGCCCATTATCACCCCCTACTCCACCCACACCCCTCAACCTCTGTCTCCACCTCCATACTCTCCCCACCTTTCCAAAAAAACTGTGTGTGATTTGTTTCAATGCAATCAGGTTCACCAGACCGGCATCTGTGGCAATCCTTTCGTGTGCTACCACTATGCAGCACTACTACATTTTTGATGCGATTTGTCTAAAAATTATGTATATTATTTCCAGACCTGGACCCATACAATGGGTCTGCAAAATCTGAAAAAGTATTGTCAAATACTTCTTGAGTTATCACGCTAATGAGTTCAAGTGTCAGTTGTGATTGCCAAACAGAGATTTCGAAATGTCCTAATTGTCAGATAAATCCGAGCAGCCCTTTGTAACCTTTGTTGCCTGAGGACATCATCTCAAGGCCAACACCGAAGCTAAGGAGCACGCGGCTTCTGCCACAGAATGTCTTTAGGTCACTCCGGGACCTTTCATTGAGCCAGCGTGTTGTACGTCAGCCAACAAGATTTGTTAGAATTGCAGGGGGCACTACTGTTGTATTTCTAAGCAAGATAATTCACCATCATCATCATCATCATCACTGTCAACATCACCATCATTGTCAGCACCATCCAAAATTGAAACAAATTATAAGGTTGCAGATCAGGGCAGCAATGAGGGAAGCAGGGCCAGATACAGCCAGGGTAAAGGGGTAGAAGGGAGTTATAACAAGTTGGTTCCTAGTGTCTTCATGATTTGTGGCCAATTAGCTCTATAGAAAAGATCTTCCATCTTCAGCATAGTAATACAAATATGACTGGAGCAGTGATGTTATTACTGTGGCTGTTCCGCTTCAAGACCGCCCGCCCAGGGCTTTGCAGATCAGCTGCATATCAACGGAGCCCAGACTAAAGAAGTCTCTAAGCAATGCGACCAGCTTCAGCTGGGCAGTCATCACAGCGTGCAAATGAAAGTAGAAAAGGTTATTTGATTGTTCTTGAGAAAACCGAGTTAATCATAAACCCAAGCGCTCTGACTCAGGGGCGACACCCATTATATTTGCAAAGAGAGCGCAGACAAACAAGCACTTCCTGTGTGGTCTTTGATGTGTCTGAATATCCTGAACACAGCCCTCGGTTTCTGATCTCACTAGACGGTCACCGACATTATCATCATCATTCAGAGTCCCCCCCCCCGATCACACTCATCTCTTCATGGATGGACCATGCGGCCATGTTCGTGCCTGATCCCGAATGATGAGAAGAACAGCTTAAACTGGACCACAGGGAAAGCAGATCTGAGCTCTGAAAATTGGACTGGAGAGGTGGTTCCGAGTACCGCTCCCAGAGGGCCGCGGGGCCTGTTTGCCATGGGTGAATGGCGCCACACTGCTGAATAGCAAGCCTTTATAACTGAATGCCAGCAAACTGAGAATCCCTCAGTGTGCCGCTAAAGTCAACAGGCAATCGTCATGGTTACGGAGGGGCAGCAACATCACCGCGTCAAAGCTGACAGCCACGCTGCCCTCGCCCTGCCTCTCGCCCTGCCTGTGCCAGAAAACTCCGGCTGAGTGTGTTCCTCGTGAAAGCTGGCCCGCCTGGTCTCAGTTTGCTTCTCTCTGCCTACTATACTATATATCAGGGGTGTCCAATCTTATCCGCAAAGGGCCGTTGTGTATGCAGGTTTTTGGCATAACCTTTTTATGTCAGCTGTTCACACCCAAGTGTGAGGACTCTTCAGCCAATCAGTCCTCTAATTAGTAATCTAATTGGGGAGTTGCAGCGAAAACCTGCATAGACAGCGCCCCTTTGCGGATAAGATTGGACACCCCTGCTATATATTATAGGTAATCCCAAAAACTTACACAACAGACACAACAGTACAGACATCTGCACATACAAACTCTCAATGGCATCTTACAGCAGCCCATTTGTGCCCCTTACCTTCCCTGGTGGCCCCTCAGCAGCCCGTCCACTGCACTGGGGTACCTGGTACACGTCCTGCCCCTGAGGCACCTGGTACAGCCCGTCCTGCCTCACCGGGCCCTTCGGCTGGCCGGCGGGGTCTGAGTGTGCCACCCCCAGCATGGGTCCCACGAGCAGCTTGAGTCGGTTCCCGGGGGCGATGCCCTTTCGGCCGTGGAGCGAGCAGAGCCACCAGCCCTCCACGCCGCCCGTGTTCTGCTCCAGGACAGTGAGGATGTCCCCCTTGCGGAAGGCCAGTTCCTCCGGGGACTCGGGGACATTGTCGTAAAGGGCTCTGGCCATGAGGCCCTGGGGAGGAGCAGGAGAGGAGCGTGTTATTAGAGGCGAGAGTTCACACGCAGTCTGGGTCACAGGGCCCAACTGGAAGGCTGCTCTGAAGTGGCCGGCTGACATAAACACAAGTTTCATGATGGCTTTTGGTTACATTAATCGCCTTCAAATGATGGGGCTCAAATCTCAAACAGTTTAGAAGCAGCAGAGGGGATTTTCTGCGTTAGCGCTCGCCCGTGTGTCAAAGCCTCTATCCATTCATTTCCACTGCTACCCACTGTGGGGCTGCCTGCCGAAACAGGGCCGGTCAGCTCCTCCTAACACGCTCGCCCACAGCCTCTCTCACACCTCACAGCGGCACGCCGAGGCCCAAATGGGGTCAAAGTGTCAGCAAGCACGGCGGAAACGACAGTCGCCACCAGCGCTAACACACATGACCGTCTCTGGCCAATCGGGCCACACTCCCCGGCTGGACAGCGAAACGCTGACATGACATTTTATCTTCTGCTAACGCATAAATGTAAACAATGCGCCTCCCACTTTACTGGGAAGCTTAAATCGAGCACCATGGGGCTTTGAAGTAATGCTGTTGACTGTAGCCATGTCCGGGGGATTCTGTATAAGGGCTGCTTGGTTTAGGATGAAAGGCATTCACATTTTTATGCGGGGCACAACCGGCAGCCTGTCAAAACCAGAATCGTTCCCATCACTAAACTCTGCTACAGTAAGCAACCGTTTCCTGGGTGATTTTTAGACCTGGCTTCCAGAGAATTTTCGTCTCAAAGTTGCGGATGGGTGATAAGAGTGTATTAGAAAGATGGAGCTTTAGAGAAATAAAGAAAGACTTTGTACCAGACACTGTTAGCGGAGTTCTCATTATCCTGTGAAAAAAGCAAACCTTTGAATCCGTATGACTGACCAAATCAGGCAAACAGACAGGCTTTGCGTGGCAGTCAGTACAAAGGAGGCTGAACAGAGTGTATAAAAAAAGCCTTAAATCTATGACCGTATGCTCCTACCTACAGACTATGTAGGGGCCACTGACTCAAAGCACACAGACGGAGATTTCACAGAAAATGTGCGGCCGATTCCACTCGCCGGCCTCTGTGGCCAGACACCCTACAGCCGCCGTCAGGCTTCCTGGAAGCGAGCCTCTGACACGGCTCCTCCCCCAGCGCCCCCACACGGAGAGCAGGGCCCCATAAGCACACATTACACTCAGGTGCTTATCTCCTGCCCCCTCCCACGGGCTCCCACTGTCCTGGTTGGCAGTCATGACTCAGCAGCTCTCTGGAAAAAAAGGGATTATTTTGCTTCCACCGAAGCATGAGCCACAGCAGAACTGCTTCTTACAAAGTAAAAAAGCCACGTTGGTGCGACAAAAAAAAACCTAAAGCAACCCAATCGCAAGCCCTACTTGAAAAGCCGGAGCCAGAAATGCACTGCAGCATGTTGAAATGGCCCAGTTTGGCACAGACTTTCCTCTATACTGGTCCCAGTGAGGAGACCAATATATATGGGCAGATTTACTGGTCCCATTAGGAAAACAGTCCACACACAATGGCACACATAAAAATAACTAATGGCTGGCCCTTTAAACAGCTCCCTGGTTGCAATATGCTAATGGAATAAAGTGGGAATTGAACCCCACAGAGGGGTGGGGAAAGTGAAGCTAATCACGTCTACTTATCATCATCAGAAACCCGGCTTATGGCAGGAGGATGCTGGGCTGCAAGGGGGACGTGAATCAGGTAGCAAAAGGGTCTGAAGGGAGGCCTGCTGTGGAGGTTGTGCGTAGCTAAACCACTGCTAGAATTAACAAGCATCATCAGGCAGCAAGAATGTTACAGTGTGGCCTTCACCATGCAGTGCCATGTCCATGATGCAGTGTGACCTTCACCATGCAGTGCCATGTCCATGATGCAGTGTGCCCTTCACCATGCAGTGCCATGTCCATGATGCGATGTGACCTTCACCATGCAATGCCAAGTTCAAGATACAGCACAACCTTCATCATGCAGTGCCATGATCATGATGCAGTGTGGCCTTCACCATGCAGTGCCATGTTCATGATGCAGTGCCATGTCCATGATACAGCGTGACCTTCACCATGCAGTGCCAAATTCAAGATGCAGTGCAACCTTCATCATGCAGTGCCATGTCCATGATGCAGTGTGACCTTCACCATGCAGTGCCATGTCCATGATGCAATGTGACCTTCACCATGCAGTGCCAAGTTCAAGACACAGTGCGACCTTCATCGTGCAGTACCATGATCATGATGCAGTGTGGCCTTCACCATGCAGTGCCATGTTCATGATGCAGTGCCATGTCCATGATACAACGTGGCCTTCACCATGCAGTGCCATATTCAAGATAGTGTAACCTTCATCATGCAGTGTGACCTTCGGACAGCATAAACTTCATCACTCACTTTAAAATTTCATGACAGTGTAAATTTCATAACACACTGTAACTTTCACCATGCAGTGCCATGTTAATCATGTAGTATGATCACAAAGTAATAATGAGGGCTGCACTATAAAAGACAATTAGCCAGTTAAAGGTGTGCAGCAACTACAACTACATGCACCAAAACCTACAATACTTCTTTCTTAAATTGTCACTTATGGCCACCTGTGTCATTACACAGTGCTATGATGTGAATGTCTAACAATTGCTGGTTTCACCTATTAAGAAACACACATACAGCCACAAACAGTCAGAAAAAGTCACATACAGCTGTGTGTTCTGCTGAGTGCTACACTCCTCTCATCCCAAGCAGACCCTTGACTATCCATTTCTGTATCCCAATAGATTGCACATGTACAAAATTTAATCAAAGAAAAGTACGCCCTGTTAAAAAAGAAAATAATTAGCTGCGAGGTTGAAATAATTCACTAATTTGAGGAAGATTGCCACGCTGAAGGTGTCCTTTAACCCCAAAATCATGGGTTATAAATTTCCCTATAATAAACACTCCATGGACTTCTAGAACAAAGGCAATAAAAAAGCCTGATAAGCTGGCATGTTTGCCTGACACCGGGTCCCGGGGACAGGCCCGGCTCCTGCTAGGCAGCGACCTCTTTGAGGATGATTTAAAAGCCCCAGAGCGACCCATTCACACGCAGGGTGCAATCCCAGCCCAGAGAGGTTAAGAAACCCCGGGACCTGGTGCCAGCTGCCCCGCATTCCTCAGATAGCGCACGGACAGACAAAGGCGTTCAGCCGCCTGCCGTAAGTAGGAAGGCGATCGCACTATAATTGCACGCATCAGTGTGTTAATGACGACGCAACTTATTACTGCAGTTTCCCTCGAGGCCAATAACATCACCCCTTTTAACGGGCAATTTCTCTGCACAGTAATCGACAAAAAAGACATTTTTCATCATCGATGCAAAATACACGAAGAAGTTGTATTATTGCGCATTACTTAATGCTTAATGTGGGCATCAAGTGCGAAGGAGCGCCCTGTCGTTTCTTTCGAAGTGGTTCTTCGTTAAGGATTAATGAAGCTGGGTGTCACGCGACCGTCTTTTCTCTCCCCAAACTAAATCTTTCTCGCTCATTAACACATTCTATCGACCGATCCGCCAGGACAGGAGAGAAATCGGCGTACACGGTCTGATTAATGAGCTTTCGCAGTGATCAACACGCCGGACCCAGAAGGACCCTTTAATGGTTTGTTTACACGAGTTGGAGCATCCTTCCGAGCGGGCATTGCTGGCACGTCAAGTTTCGACTCCCCCCCGTTAGTAATCGACAATAACCCATCTACATCGAATTACGAATTGTTATGTTAATCCGCATCACTTTCTGCGATCTGCACGTCACACGCAAGAGACACTTAACCTGTTTCTTCACCACCATAGTGACCTCGTTTACACTGGAACACCAGAAAGCAGCACATTTTTTTGTGGTGCACAGTCTGATCATGTAGAGCACAAGAGCACATTAAACCTCGGACGCCACATCACGCGTAAAAAGCCAGAGCTCTGGAGGGGGGACTTACTTCATACTTCATTTTGAGCGTCTGCGTTTGATGTTGTCAATGAGCCTAGAACCGATATCCGCTCGTTTCTGAGAAACCATCTGAAGGTGACGCGGTGTGTCACTAAAGACCGAGCTGGGAAGTTCAGCCCCGTCTCATGTCGAGCGTGGAGACGCTTCCCCCGGCGAAAGCGCTCCCGAAGTCGCGATCCCAGGACGCGGCACTAATTCTTGTTCTCGCTGTGAAGGAATGCGTACACTCCAGGTCATTTACATGTCCGTCTCGCCATTGGTCGGGGCGCGTCTAAGTCCCGCCTCCCGTCCGTGACGTCACAACACTGACGCCGACAAAGTTTCCTTTTTATCAACTGTGTCATGTCTTCAGTAAAAAAATAAATTAATTATGGAGTGGAACGTAAAAAACGAAACAGCTTGTGTGCTTTATGCAGGATTCATGGAATGCAAGCTTTGTACTCGTGTTTATATTTGGCAAAACATTCTTTTTCTCGAGTGCCTTGCAAATCTTGTTGTTTATCTATGTTTATTTATTGTGGAGTATTTCAATTAGTAAATACCTTAGTTTCGATTAAAAGAAAGAATTTCAGGAAATGTTTAAAAATTTAAAATGATGTGCTATCCATCCCTGTCCCAGACCCACCAGGGTCAGAATTATTCCTGCAGTAAGTTGTGGTCCAGGATCTGCTGTAGGCTCACTGGGGACTGAGGGTTAGATTGAGCAAGCAGGATGCGAGTGGAGAGCTTGACGCAACAGCTTTTATTGCAGAAATGTGTTGCAGGCGTGCACACGCGCACATGTATGTGTGTGTGTGGACTGCAAACTGAATCCATAGGCAAACATGCAGCCGGCCCCTCATTCATAAAACATATCCGCTGAGGAAACGTATCCTCTGAGGCCACATTCCTGCACAACACGATGTACTCCTGCAAACTGCGAGGCCCTGCCCCTCCCTCAGCAAATCTGTCTTTGTAGTTAGCTTCCCCACATTTACAGCGCTTCTTTGATGATGATTAGCACAGGAGCCAGCTTGCACAGCACACAGGATTAATGGCCGCCCCACAATATAATAGAATGAAAACGAATGAACGGATAAAATACAGCCATATAGATTTTATACCTGAACTACTCAAATAAATATGATGGAGATGATAATGATATGAATTGTTACTGGTAAACAGATTAGGAACCAGCTCTGTAATAGATACCAGTGTAGGAACTGCACCAACTGCACTGTTGTTTCTATGAGTTGCCTCAGTAACTGGTTGGCATGGTGAAGTACAGTGAATGTGGGCACGCCCAGTGTCTGGTAGCTGTGTGCACTGTACTGCCCTGCTGTGTCTCTTCCTCTGCCCCACCCATGTAAGCTTCTGATCACTAAGCTTCTGCATTTCAGGAGTTGGCCATCGCAATTTTAACCCTGGGTTTGTTTTTTAAATTGCCAGCTCACAGATGGGCCAGAAACAGTCCGGCCATTTCCTTTTGCTGTATCTGAACTTTTTTTTTTTGTTTTTTTTAGTTAACGCCGATGAGCAAAAAAAAAAAAAAAAAACGCTGAAGATGTAATCAGACATTGCACTTCAGAACGTTTAAGTGTCTTAATGTTATTTCCTTTGCTAGCATAGCGTTGCTTTGCGCTCATTTACAGTACATAGTGAGCAGCAGGGTGTGGGGCTGGTGTCTTGGTTGGTGAGGCAGCAGTTTCAGTGTACCCTGTTCACAATCTGCAGCAGCCATGCTCCCCACAGAGTCTGCGCTAATGAGAAAAACACAGGCCATGTTAGCCTTGTTCTAAGAAGAAAAAAACTAAAGTGTCCTAATTTACGAGGGAAATAACAACAACAGGAACGACTGTGCTCCCTCTAACTGAGCGTTTGGGGAAGAGACTTAACAAGTGCTGATTCTCTTCTAACAGCAAAAAATGCCTGGACCTTAAAATGTTCCTGCTGTGCTAAGGAGCAGAGGACAGGCCAGACCTTTGTGGACAGGGCAAGGCTGACCAAGTTCAAGATACAGCGCAACCTTCATCATGCAGTACCGTGATCATGATGCAGTGTGGCCTTCACCATGCAGTGCCATGTTCATGATGCAGTGCCATGTCCATGATACAACGTGACCTTCACCATGCAGTGCCAAATTCAAGATACAGTGTAACCTTCATCATGCAGTACCGTGATCATGATGCAGTGTGGCCTTCACCATGCAGTGCCATGTTCATGATGCAGTGCCATGTCCATGATACAACGTGACCTTCACCATGCAGTGCCAAATTCAAGATACAGTGTAACGTTCATCATGCAGTGCCGTGATCATGATGCAGTGTGGCCTTCACCATGCAGTGGCATGTTCAAGATAGTGTAACCGTCATCATGCAGTGTGACCTCTGCACCCATCACCATGGCATGGGACCAAGCCATTTTGGGAAATGCTAAAATAAAGATACCTTATGGCAGAGAATGCTGGCAGGTACAAGAAGAAAAAGAAACGCAATGAACCAACAAAGTATCACCAGCGTATTGTCACTTTATTCATGTATGCTGTGTATAGGTGTGGAAGAAGAACAAAGATGGTTCGTAAACAGGAAAAGGAATACTTGAAAATGAGAATGAGTGAGTTTTGTAGCTCTTAGCTTTCCTGTTTAGTAACTTCCAAGTTCACTCAGACTGTATTAACAGGTTTTCACAAGGGTTGACTGTCAGGCGGAATGCAGGGTAAAGTGAGGAAATGCTGAGGTCTCACATCACCCCATCATCTTCAGAACCGAGTTCCGCTTAAAGACTTGATGAAACTAGACA
>JAODKL010000047.1:8252166-8271371 GCA_026780765.1 Petrocephalus schoutedeni
CATCGCATAGTCACAATAGCAAACCAGTCTAAAAGAATTAGCATATGTATTTTTGGGAGGCCCTCATTATACAGTCAAGCCTGGCTGATACAGCATTCAGTTAGTAGTAGGGATGTGCATCTCCAGCACTGAGGCTGATGTGATACACATCTTGATGCATTGGCAACAATTTCATAGATTAAAGATACATAAGATTTAACCACTAATGCGATATGATATGTCCTATTGCAATGCGGTGCCATTTGACGCAATACGATGCGATGCGGTGGTCAAAAATCATTGGTCGTGCTTCTAAATAATAAAGTCATAGGCCCTCTACTTATAATTATTTATTAATAAATTGAAATTTACGGATGCAGCAGATAATAAAAACGACGGATCCCAAGTTCATCCCAAATTGTATCCAGTGCACACTTTTTTAAATGGGCCAATCACATTGTGAACTTTCATGCTGAGGCACTAGTGCAAGTCGATGAATCTTACCAGCCCCAGTTTATATAATATCTGTGGTAGTAAGAGAATTCGATGGGCTTGAGATGGTTTACAGCTCCCTACTTCCCTGTTTTTTCTGTTGTACTGACAATTGTCCTTTACTATGTCCTTTGACAGTACTCTCACAACAAACTGAGAATAGCGCAAAGTATATAGGTGCCTAATTTGGGACAAAGTAATACAAATATTGTACATACAGGTCTAGATAGTAATAACTTGTTTTCATCGAGTAGCATGACGTCTTTGAGGGCCATATTCTGTGTCATAATGAGCTTGATCTAGA
This sequence comes from Petrocephalus schoutedeni, assembly GCA_026780765.1. Taxonomy (NCBI): domain Eukaryota; kingdom Metazoa; phylum Chordata; class Actinopteri; order Osteoglossiformes; family Mormyridae; genus Petrocephalus; species Petrocephalus schoutedeni. Next base: position 8,252,942 of record JAODKL010000047.1, read on the forward strand.
ATTTCCATTTTCCTCACAGAATAAACGAAAATGCAGCGTGAAGCCAGACAGAGTTTGGCTGTTTTCTGTTAATGATGTTAAAATGATAGCGGCCTGCGCTGACTTCCTGTTTATTTTCACGTTCACGCGTCTCCGAAAGTCAAAGTCTTCTTGTGTGCCAGTTGCCAGTTCCTGATGTCGGCCTCGGTGCTCTTTATCGACAAGGTTCAGGCTCCGCAAATGAGCCTCACTTTTTCCGTACGTGGGAGAGTACCCAGGCCAGACACAAAGGCCCAGTCAGGGACCTGTCATGCTTCAGTGACACAGACAATGGGAGTTAGTGGCGCTTTCATAGTCATTCTGTAAATGAAAGAGGGGCATTTCAACCAAGAGTGCCCTTTGTTACCAGGGTACCATCTATGTCCGCCTCATGATGCCGTGTTTATCAATAACCTTAGCCTTGCGCCTCTGGCACAGCCAAAACGTGCGGTTTTCCTGTCAGAATGACCTCTTACTGTCCCATATTTGCTAAAAAACAAAGCAAATATGAATATCCAAATAAGTGGAAATATGACCCCAGGTTGATGCGGCGTTTGTTGATTGCTGTAGGTGGCGAGACGTGCTGATCATTCACTGCACTGTGCTGCATTTATTCACTGCTGCGTGCTGCAGATACACTGGGCTGCAGTGTCCCTGCAGCGGGGATGAGGACGGCTTCTTCTTATCCTGCCGTTTTCCTTCCCTCCTGCTCAAGTCGCTGTCCCTGATATCACCCTGAGTTTTCCAGCAGGTTCTCCCAGCTGCGCTGGTAAATATATCTACTGTGAAACCTGCTGGGAACAGAGCAGACTGAGCCTGCAGAGTGCATGGGAAAGCCATCAGGCGGAGAATGCCGCTCCAAGACACGACTGACACACAGCAGTGTTCAGTCCTGCTGTACGTGGGAGGGGACCTGCAGACAGGAGCACAGACAGGGCCTGTGTGCTACAAACGAAACCTCCATCTCCACCACCTATGCTCCCCACATCCATACCATTTATAGCTCAGTCTGGACTGCGCGAAACTACATTTGGATCATTTCCATTTATCCTATTTAGGTTAGATTACATTCTGCTGTATTGCTATTGTGCTGAGTACAGGCACCAAGCCAATGAAATGCAGTTAGCATCTAACCAGGTGCAAATGAAATATACACAAATACAATAAATAATATCCATCCATCCCCATTGTACCCTGGGTTGGGGGGGGGGCAGGAAACCAAAGTACCCAGAGGAGACCCTCATGGAGACATGGCAGAGACTCAAACCCATAATAAATAAATCATATATTTAAATGTCAGTTGAGCTTGTGCGTTGTTACGCCGTTATCCTGACTCAGTGGAGCCTGTTACCTAATTCATTTCGAGACAAACAGGCCAGGATGCACCCTGTGAGTGGATATTAGCGCCATCGCTGAGCAGCCTCTCGTGCTGAATGGAGAGATGGCTGAGGCCTGGCGGAGTCCTGCGCTCCTGTTCACTGAGACTCCTCCCACGTTCCTGTGCGGCTCAGGAACCAGTTTGCCCTCATATGGTCTGACCTTGTCTGGTCTCCGTACAGCGACCCTGCCGAGGCAGGCGCCCCCGAGAACTCGTGTGGCGACACCTCAGTCACGCAGCAAGCCGCTAGATAGCGACATTAATCAGCGACACGGCGGGTCTGCCACCAGCAAGTACACAGCACGCTTAGCCAGGCTTTATAAAATCAATGAAGCTGTGTGGCAGTATTAGAGTTAGCATTATAACATTGTTAAGCAGGCTGCACAACAATAGCCCAGGTGCGTGTGCTAAGTGATGGTTCTGGTTAGTGTAGGGCCATTGCTCTCCTGCCTGGAGTAAACGTCATTCAGCCTCGGAGGGAACTTACTGGCTTCATCGCATAATGAGGCTGAAGAATATGGCGACTGGTTTTGTTTTCCTTTGCCTTTGTTGCCACTGACGAACCCATAGAAATCAGACTTAGAGTAGAATAAAGAGGTATTTTCCCACGTTCTCTTATTTCTTCTTGTTTCCATATGGTTGGACATAAGCAATAAGTGCTCAGGCTTCCAACAAGCCTCCCGTTCTGCAAAAAACATTGAATTGAAACTTGGGCACAAACAGTTCTTTTTCCAAAGCTTAAACTTCTGCACTACAGAGCATTACAATATGTAATTAATCACCCAGAGGTTTGTGTGCGTGTTTAATTAAACCACTTCCTTAGCTCGTAGATGTTATATATGATGATATTTGAATAATTTGGAATATAGTTCTGCGAATAAGGCTCATGCAAAGTATATCTATATTCAAATAGATGAGGAGATGAGGTGATGGACAATGAGGGGATGGGGTGATGGACAGATGGAGGATAAGGTGACATACAGTGTGGGGATGAGGTGATGGACAGTGAGGGGAGGAGGTGATGGACAGAGAGGGGATGAGGTGATGGACAGTGAGGGGATGAGGTGATGGACAAATGGAGGATAAGGTAACATACAGTGAGGGGATGAGGTGATGGACAGAGAGGGGATGAGGTGATGGACAGTGAGGGGATGAGGTGATGGACAGTGACACATGCTATATATGATGATATTTTAATATTTGGAATATAGTTCTGTGAATAAGGCTCAGCTATTTACAGGCCATTGGCTCCTTACCTCTTCAGGCAGGGGTTCCCAATTAATTTTCCCAGAAAGCCAAATTCCATCAGCAGCACAAAGGGAGGGGAGGGACTGATCGAGCATACAGGCCAAACGTTTTACTCTCATGGGACAAATCTGACCCATGGGCCGCCAAATGGGGGACCCTGCCTTCCCACCTGGTCTGGATTGAACTGGACAAGCTACTTATCTAAGCATAATATATTTGCTCCCTGCAGTTGATGCTGTCTCACGGCCTTATGGCTCTATATTGCACTGTGTGCTTTTTTTCTGCTGCTGTAACTCCTTGTAATTGCCTCTGGAATAAACAAAGCGTGAATCTGCCCGGCTCTCTATTTATGTGGATGTGGAGACAGTGATACACAGTGATACACAGTGATACACAGTGGGCAGAGTTTGCTGCACTGGCACATGTACTTGGCTGGCACTCCACTACAGGCAGGACGCGCTGATGCTGGACATTCAGCCAGTTGTAACTGGGCCTTTAATTCTGGATCTTAAAAAAGCAAGACAAAGATATAGTGTTTTCTAACAAATCCAGTAGCATCTCTTACAGTCTTTTAGAATGCAACTGGGTTCAGCTCTAAATTGCTCGATCGCTGCTCCCTTTGTAGCCCCGTCCAAAGCCAATCAATCACCGCACACCCCCTAACCCATACCGAGCCTCTCGACTGAGCCGACGGGCCTTTTGTGGGGCTTCTGAAGCGTCCGGGCTATCCATGGAAACCGTTACAGTCTCGAAGGGAAGGAAAAATGTGGCGAGATCTCTGCTTTTTACATTCTCTTCCTGCTACATAAAACTGAAATCAGTGCAACATAAAGATTGTTTGCATATTCACATTGCATATTCGGCATCTTGGGGCACCCTCAGATGAGCTTCCTATGAGATCTCGCCTCTCCTGGCCTCTTCTCACCACCGATCCAGGCTGAAATAATAATAATTTGCTTGAAAATTCGCCAACTTGTCACTTTGAATGGATTCTTGTTTATATGGTGGACTCCTATGAAATTCAGACATGGGATACACTTCACTGTTTGACTAGACACAGCTTTGTAAAGTGGATAATTTCTTATGCAAAACTTCCGGCTGGTAACTGGCCGGGAGCCAAACGTGGGGGCCCCGGAAATGTGTGGGGACGGTGGGGGGAGGGGCACTCATGGGACTTCACATGAAGCAAGGGGGGTGGGCAGTACACAGGTCGCATTGTGGAAAATGACAGAATGGTTTGTGCTCACTGCGTAGGTGGGCTTGTGTCACGCAGCTAAGCAGGATGGTAGGAAGCTGCTGGCTTATGACAAACTCCTAGCCAGCAACTACACACAAAGCCCCAAGCAGAGCCCCTGTCTCCTTGCTCCTAGTATATAACGAGGACGTATGGGGTAGATGGACGTGTTTACACTTGGGTATGATGATCTGTGTGTGACGAGACAATGACTGACACCCGCCATGCTTTCTGGCTGGGAATCGGGGCTTGGGGCTGTGGAGCATAACAACGACTGGGGAGAGGATAAGATTTTTTGCCGGGGTTCCCATCCATGGTCCAAATCGGCTGCCCCAGCTGATCCAAGCCTGGTGTCGACTTTCTGACGTGCATGAGAAATAACGCGTCGCGGGCTCCTCTTTGGGGCACGGGTCTGCACCCAGGGTGCTGTCATCTGGGATTATTTAAGGAGCGCTAGAAAGTCTTCCACGACTGAGCCAGCCGTCGCCGCAGTACGTTGTCAGGAGACAGTGTTCATTTCACTCACGTAACTGATTTAAGTAAAGCGCGGATGGATTTTGGGAGAGGGTGCTCATGTCCGTGACTCAGAAAGTGAATTTGTAAGAACGTGCTTCCTGGAATGTTGCTGTGCTTCCAGTTTCCAATTTCCAGTCACTGGAAAATTTACGTCTGCCTCACGTGTCCAGTGCACAGATGTGGGCAGTGGCAGCTCAGCTTTTTCCCAGTTCTCCGCTCCTCCGTTGTCTACGGTTCAGCTTCTGGTCATGTATACATTACAAGGACACTCACATCCACCTGCGTGCAGCTGTCTGTGTCATCAGTGTGTCCGATTCCCTTAGGGCAGCTTTTCCCAACCCAACAGTCCACGTTTTTCGCTCCCTCCCAGCTCCCAGTAGGAGCAAAAACATGGACTGTCTGCGGGTCCCAGAGGACCTGATTGGAAAACACTGCCTTAGGCTCTTGTAGAGGCTGTCTGCCATGCTAGGAGCACGGGTCAAGCAAGAGGACAGCAGAAACAGAACAAAACTGAACTATAAATGTGATTTTTATGAGTTTCTGAAGAAGCCTGCCTCTGGGCTGTGGATCACTGGATCAGGCAATGTGGAGGGGGACAACCTTCGGGGGTGGGGGGGTCGCAACTAAATAGCCTGCAGGTGAACCCGGGGTGCTATCCTGGCTCTTTCTACCATGCCGCTCATAACAAAGACATCAAAAACGGCCCAACCGGCCAGCCTGAGCTGCAGCTGCAGCTTTGAACATGAGCTTAGCCAGACGAAGAGTCCCTTTGTCACTCTGACACGTCTAAGGGCCTCTGAAGCTTTTGTTAAGGGCATTGGCATCGAAAGTAACCTGTAAATAATTCTATCAGGGAAAGAAAGCCCCTACAGCTCGCATGTCACAAGAGTATCGCCAGACCGCATGTACGAAGTCGCCGCGGTCCGGTCCGCTTCCCAGCTTGCGGACACTCTGCTCAGTTAACCGAATCAAGTGAAAATCATCGAGGGAGGGAAAAAAAGACACCACGCAGATAACGCGCTCAGCAGGCTGGAAGGTGTGCTGATTTTCTCAACAGATGTCAAGCGGAGATGTGAGGTTTCAGTGCGGCCAAGGGGTTTCAGACTGGAAGAGGCTGTGCGGTGCCACAGAGTAAAGATAGCTAAGGAAGGACGCGCCCCGGATCCGGTGGCCTCTCACTTCTGGAGCACTCTCGCCACACAAAATGACACTTCGGGGGCTATTCCGATTCACGGATATGGGCAGCGTGTGATTCTGCAGTCTGGAGGCATGGGGGGGGGGGTAGTGGGATGTGTACATCGGGGATCTGTGTGAGAGCAGCCTGCCTAGGCGGTGGCAGACGGCCAGGAACACAAAGCAACACAGCTAGAAGACAGGGGGCGCTATTGCTGCAGGGACAGGGTGTGTGACCACTAATCCTTACCCAGCATTTACTATAATGAGCTTGGTGTGTGAGATCTTGGCTCAGACCATCTGCGTGTGTACATGCGTGTGTGCGATCCCGTGCTTCCCTGCATGCGTGTCTCGCTGTTTTGATGCGTCTGTCAGGATGTTTATTCCAGGGTGCAGGAGTGAGCCTGTAGTTGTATGCATCTGGATTCAGTGTCTGTAAGAACACAAAATGCAGATTCAGCCAAAGGCCCCTTTATGAGGGCGGTGAACGAGATATTGGCACTGAAAAGGAGGAGTGTTTACTTTCTGAAAGGGTTCTGCTTTCTGGGCTGGTTCTGTGGTGCCCAAAACCAGTCATGCATTCCTGCACTTTGATTTTCCAGGCAACTGAGGTTTTGTTCCATCCAGTCTCCTTTTGGACTGGAGAGCTGAAATACTCAAACGATGTGATTTTCATCCAGAATGCACGTCTTCGCCACGATGCAGGCTCAAAACACCATGAGAAAAAAGAAAATCTGTGCACTATGATTCCCCTTCAGAATAAACAACCGTCAAAATAAACATGGGAAAGTCTTCAAAGTTCAAAGCTTTTCGTGATAAAACTCCATGCTAAAATATTTTCAGCGTGCTTCACATTTCTGTCTGCTAACGCTGGTCCTGCTTTATCTGGAAGGAGAGCGCCCCCTACCTTTACATAAAGTGTAGTGTAAAAAGTGTTACCCACCTCCATAAACTAACAGCACAACAACATGGTTTTAAAATAAAACACATTATCAACTGTGGCAATTGTGCAGGCTGGAACAACCACACAAATGTGCTGCAAAAGCCACATCATCAAGGTGCATATTCCTGGAAGGTCATTACATGAGAAGAAGGGGTATTCTTAGACCTGGAGGCAGATCCCGTAACCAAGATTCTGAAAATGCAGACAGATTACATCATCAAAGTGGTCAGCATCACATCACTGGAATGAAGTCATAGGGTGTGGGTCTGGCCTCCCATCTAGGAACATAGCCAGCATTTTTTAAATACAGATGTCGAAAGTGTTCCCCCTTGCTGGATGTGCCCCGTAAAGGATCGTGGGTATTGGAGTTGCGGAGAGAATACTGAGGCCTTCACCTCGGTGTCCTCAGTGGTAGGTATGGCTGTGCTCCCATCCCAGACCTGATCTAGACCCTGGTGCCCACTCTAATCCAGAAACGAGTCACTTTTGAACCGTTCTTGTCATCACATTACATCATGTTAGTGTGTGACGGCTCACTATTACTGGAGATGATTCAAGGAAACTTCCCGGAAAAGAAGCCAGCAGCTTCCCCTAACGCGACAGTAAACTGCACCACCCGGTGTCATACAGGTCCTGGCAAGTATGGGAACATCTGGATTTTTAATTTAGATCAAAAGTTCCAGATGGCAAAGACAAACCATTTGGACAAGACTGGCAGAACTTTCCGTTCTTCACAGGGGGAACCTTCTAACAGCTCGCGATTACAGATTTCAGCAGTGTGGAAAATTATTAAAAATATAAAAGCAAAGAATGAAAATGCCAGAATTGACCCAAGCACCACCCTCATCGCATAGTTCTTACTTCAGGCCAATTAATTAGCTATAGAAACTGCATTAAACATAACCTATCATAAGCATACAATAAGCTCTTGGCATATTCAAACACTTAGAAGTTCCGTCATTTTGTGTTCGCGCATCTTTGTCTTTGTTTCTCTCCAGGCAGCAGGACCATGGACAGAAACCGCAGTGCCAGTCTTCCCGACCCGAACTCGTTGTCCGTCGCCCATTGTTCCCCGCTTTGCCCGAGAAGCGGCTCGGCGCGGCTTCCCCTTTAAGAGATCATCCCCTTTAAGCGATCGGTGCCGAGGCGGACCGACCGACACCGGAGCATCGTGCGGCCGATCATCATGGCCCCCAACCTGCGTCTGTCGCATCCTGGTCAGGGGGAGCGCAGGCGAGGCGGCGGCGGCGGCGGCTTTTTCTTCCCCTATGCGGACCCGGCCGGTGAGATGCTCCGGCGGCGCAGATAAAGATCGCCGGGGGGGAAGAAGCCTCGGAAACGCCAGTGCGGCCGCTGTCCTCCATGCCTGCATCAGGACCCTCGCTCGGCAGCCTGACCAAGGGGAGCGGCAGAAGCATGAACAAGGACTACTCGATTAACCTGTCCGTACAGCAGGTGCTGAGCCTGTGGGTGCAGGGCACGGTGCCGACGCTCCAGCATTTCACAGGTACGGTGTGTCGGCGGCGTGGACGGCAGGGATGTCGGGGATCGCTGTGCTCGTCCTTCCCGAGGCGGTGCTGGGAGCCACGGCCTTGGATCGGCACCTGCCCTAAAGCTCTACATCACCAAGCCTCAACAGCACCGCATATGTATAAAACACAATACCTGCGCACATATATGCATGCTGATCATCACTAAGGGCATTGTACTGCGTGTTTCTATAATGGTTTTACTATTTGATGTGTTTAATTCTGTGCAGTGATGGGGCTGGGTGAAACTGGCAGGCAGGCTTTGACAACAAAGCCCAATTCTTTGCCTCTGTGTCCATCTTGATTTTGGAAGGGAGCTTGGCCTGGCCTTTCTCAGCCATCCAGACATTCAGGATGATTGGCAGGCATAAATTACCATGGTATAATCAGTAGTACTGCGCCTGCTGGTGTAGTTTTATTGTGGCAGGTTGAAGATTTTGGTGGCAGAGAAATTAAATGGGAATTAATGGAGCAAGAGCCGAAAGCGAGGACCCATTCCTCGTCCCCATTGTCGCCACCGGACCCGCAATTCGGTACCATCTCCATTTGGCCTTGAGCGAAGAGACCCTCCCAAGGCTGTGGCTTGCAGCTTGTAGGCCCTCAGCAACACGAGTAGCACCTGTGTTGTAGGGCAGGCCAGGGGCATTATGGGAACTGAAACCTTTACTGGGGTGTGGTGGATGTCAGTGTAACAGGGCTTAGTAAACAGGGCTTGTAGGATGGCAGTGTTTACATGTAGCTACATTAAGTCCTTAAAGGAATCCTGTAACTAGTAACAGTCTCCCTAGACTTGTTAGTTTCCTCTTTGTTACTGGTTATAATGGTCTAGTGTCAGTTATACAGGGTGGTGTTGGTAAAATGGGATGCAGTGGCTTTGTGAATATAGCTTTGGGTGTAGTGGGTGTGTACTGGTGTTGATGTGTGATATGGTGCTGTGTGCTTGCAGAGATGTGGTACTGGGTCTTCCTCTGGTGCCTCTTCTCCTCTCTGCTGCTGCACGGCGCTGTGGGCCTGCTGATGCTGGTGGCGCTGCAGAGACACCGGAGAGGACGCCTCATCACCCTGCTGCTGGTCAGCGTGGGATTCCTGGCCTCCCTCAGCGGAGCCGTCATCACCAGTCAGTCACTCCTCCCCCGCGCCACTCCACGCGTCTGTCTGCCTGTCTGCTGCCTGGCTTTCAGTTTTGCAGTTTGCATTTGGCTTTGCATGGGTTTGATGTTAAGCACCTTTGTCTGTGTGCAGCAGACTTAGAAACTCAACCTTCCTGTCACACATCCAGATACAACTGCCCATTATACCATCAGCAGCTTTGGTGCACCTGTCTGTAAATGCCTTCATCTGGCAAGCCGGTTGCCTGTCTGTCTGTTCCTCTATCTGGCTGGCAGTTTCTTCATCCAGCCATCCAGCGGCCTATCTGTCTGTTTCTCCGTCTTACCAGTCCAGCTGCCTGTTTGTCTGTGTCTCCATCTGGCCAGCTGCCTGTCTGTCTGGCCAGCTGCCTGTCTGTCTATTTCTCTGTCTCTCTGGCCAGCTGTCTGTCTGTCTGTGTCCCCATCGGGCCAGCTGCCTGTCTATCTGTTTCTAGGTCTGTCTGGCCAGCTGCCTGCCTGTCTGCTTCTCTGTCTCTCTGGCCAGCTGTCTGTCTGTCTGTGTCCCCATCTGGCCAGCTGCCTGTCTATCTGTTTCTAGGTCTGTCTGACCAGCTGCCTGCCTGTCTGACCAGCTGCCTGCCTGTCTGTTTCTCTGTCTATCAGTCCAGCTGCTTGTCTGTCTGTTTCTCCATCTGGACAGCTGCTTGTCTGTCTGTTTCTCCATCTGGCCAGCTGCCTATCTGTCTGTTTCTCTGTCTGTCTGGCCAGCTGCCTATCTGTCTGTTTCTCTGTCTGTCTGGCCAGCTGCCAGTCTGTCTGTTTTTCTGTCTGGCCAACTGCCTGTCTGTCTGTTTCTCTGTCTGTCTGGCCAGCTGCCTGTCTGTCTGCGTCTCTGTCTTTCTGGCCAGCTGCCTGTCTGAGTCTCTGTCTGGCCAGCTGCCTTCTGTCTGTTTCTCTGTCTGTCTGGCCAGCTGCCTGTCTGTCTGTTTCTCTGTCTGTCTGGCCAGCTGCCTGTCTGTCTGCGTCTCTGTCTGTCTGGCCAGCTGCCTGTCTGTCTGCGTCTCTGTCTGGCCAGCTGCCTGTCTGTCATTTTTTGTCAGTTTGCCCAGCCTGTTTCCTGTCTTTCCCAGTCTGGTTAGCCAGCCTCCTGTTTGTCAGTAACTTCGTCCTGCCATCCCGCCGCTTGTCTTTCCATCTGTCTATATCTCAGTCTGACTGGTCAGCTGCCTGTCTGTTTCTACGTCTGGCTACCAGACACAAATATTTTAGGCTGAAGAAACTAACATCTATGCCTTCTGGGGAAAGTTCCAATCCTGTTGTTTTGAAATAATCTCTGTAGTAGTATTAGATGGCTTGTTTCAGAGTAGCATCTGAGGCTGGCTTCGATTGGTCACCTGCCTTTGCATGATCTACGGATCTACGCTTTGTGTGCCTGTGTGCTTTAAAACTTGGGTTTGTAACATTTAAAATCATTTGTTTTCTTAGGCAATGGCCTTATTAGTAAAAGAGGGCCTGTTACTGTTATTTTTTTCTCCTACTGAAATTGTTTATCACTGGGAGGCTCCTGACATGTTCGTTGGTGATAATTTGCCAAAATTCAGAACATATTTATCATCCCAGTTTGGGCCAAACAGTCAGTTGCTGTCATGCAGCAGTCGTCGCTTGTGTGTTCTCACGTGTGCGTGTTTGTCTCTGCGTGTCTGCGTGTGCGTGAGCGTGCCGCAGGTGCCGCGGTGGCAGGGGTGTACCGTGTGGCGGGGAAGGACATGGCCCCCCTGGAGGCACTGGTGTTCGGCGTGGGACAGACAGCCCTCACAGTCATCATCTCCCTTTCGCGAATCCTCGCCACGCTCTGAGGTCTGACAGACGGAGGTGGAGAAGGGGGGGGGCGTGAAAAGCCGCAGAGATGAGCCAGACGCGGGAAAGGAGCACTTACGCAGGAAAGGAGCACTTACGACAGCAGCCTTGCTTACTGGCTGCGATGGGATGGTATTCCCCAATGTTTGCAGGAATGTTGCCTCCGGATTGCGGCCCTGTTTGGGCTGCCCTCTGCTGGTTGAATAGGTGACCTGCAGCGACTGAAGGGCAAGCCTTAGCACATAGCTAAAGCTGATGTACTAGAACTAGACTACCTTGACCTTGACGCTCATTAGAGCATGACCACTGACTGACCACAGAGCAATGCCCAGGTGGGCACCGACAGAGGTGGAAATACATCTGACTCCAGCGTGCCTAAGGGGGCCCAGTTTCCCAGGGTGCTCTGCTACCAAAGGAAAGCTCATACTGATGATAGAGAGGGTCACAGTTGCATTATGGGAAAATTACATTTCAACACTTAAATGGTTACTTAAAAAGGTTGATTCTTTAATTCTGCTTCTCAGATTAAGGGTGAATATGCGAAGAATCTAGATCTTTATCAACAGAGGTACTTAACACGAGGCATTGCCATGGGCACATGAAGACATTTTTATATAGATTATATCCAGTGTGGGGAAGCTGTGTTGTAAACCACAGTTGTTTTGGTTGGTCTTTTCTAACATTCTTTGCAGAAGGGAGTTCAAAGAGGTTTGAAAGATTATGGGGTGTGGAATTTTCCACGCCTGGTCCTGCCATCGCTCTCCTGTGTCTGAAAAGTTGGGGGGGCCTGCGGTGGGATTGTTATCCTGCTGTTTTAAGATGGTAAACCATATCCGGTGGTTGTTCAGGTATTAGTATGAAATGCAACACATCTCCAGGACTCTCCCGTTTTCCTCTTTTTGAGATACACATGAGGCAGAGTCCAACCTCAGCAGTCTGCACGCTCATCCGTGTCAGTTATGGTGTTTTTATTTGTAATTTATTTGTCATAATTATTTAAATGTGACTACAAATTGCACTGACCTGCCTTTAATGGCCTGCCTATCTTGTGTTTTATGTGGAGTCTACACAGAAAGTTTGTGTGAGTGCTGCCCCCTAATGGCCATCCAGTATTCCAAAACAAAATAAAAGACTGTCCTGTGTTTTAAAGGAGGACTATAGTAATTTCTCTGAACACCTGCTACAGCAGAGGGTTTTGAAGCCAAAGTTTCCACCCTATGTTTTGTGAGAAATGCGACGTACGTACTTTATTTGTGTAACTCTTTACTGTTCAGAAACAGTATTTCTGATAGTAAATAGTAAATATGTGGTTCCTATGACCCCCTCAGAACAGATCAGGATAGGATGCAAACCCTTACACACGGAGGGGGGAAATATATCTTCCTACTAAAGCTAGGGCAGTTTCACTACCGTTCAGTACCAGAACAGTCCACACGGGGGCATTAGAGTTCGTTAAATGTGAGAACTGTGTTTCTGAACATTCGTCCTTTCTGATGATTCTGGGCTGGGGGGTAGAAATGGGACAGGGAACCCCTGTCCTATGAAAATACCCAGTGTGAATCACCTAGGGGGCACCTATTACAGTGAAACATAACCACTGAATAACACACACCTTGTATTAGTGTGTTTATATAAAGCTAACATTTGAAGCAGCGAATTTCTAATCTTTAAGATCGCTGGTCAGTCCTGCTAATTACCCCAGCCAAGATTAGGTCTATAATTACTGCCTTATATTTTATTTGTTTGTGTATTCATTTGGGCAATTTATTGACTGATTTATTGATTATCATTTTATCTTTATATAAAATAATACTTGCCAGTATGCTGTAAAATAAAAAAACAAGATATTCACTAGAAATATATAAATGACCAAATTCTTTACATGTATTCCCATTACATCAAACACATTTTACAATACACAAACAATATAAGTATAATGTAAAGTAAAGGTAATATAGTATTATGTAAATGGAAAGAGCTGTAATTTATGCACATTCATGTATCCATAGTATTTTACCACAATATTTCTGTAAGAAGAAGAGCTATTGGTGCTTGCTGAGTGCACATGGACAATATGCCCACTGCTCATTGGTCAGTGTATTTAAAGCTGTTGTAGGTGAACCACAGTAATCTGCATATCTGCTGGTTGTTTAGATTTACAGAGTTTTTGGGGTGTCCTTACAGACATGGTCTGTACAGTACATTTTCCCATTGAGATACACACACATCAAGTGACAGACAGACACATCCTGTATCCTTTGAGTTGTTTGTGGGAGTTTTTTTCTGGTCAGGTTGGTCAAGGACTTTTATTGTGATCACTGCTCATAGACAGTACAGTACATGGTGGAGATTTGTTTTTTGGGCCACTGCATGTAAGATTACTGTATTCTAAACCTCCAGGACTGCTGTCCTAGCTGTAAATAGTGTATCATACATTTTTTAGTTTTGTACCAGCCAGCAGCGGTTGTTTACGACACCTTGTTTATGTACCAACGCTGTCCTGCAGAGAAACTGTAGTGATTTGAAATAAAAGATGTTTTTTTTTTGTAACATTAGCAGCTCTGCTGCGTGTGCCTGTCATTGCATCTCAACCACATGACCCAGTCCAAGGAGTGCAGAAGACACAGAACAGGAAGTGACCTCTGACCTTCTAACTGACATTTAAAATGGAGCAAACTCGCACTCCACCTCACAGTAATGGTGCTGTGTGATTTTCATATATTCGGCCAGCATTGATCATTCACCTGAAAGATACTGGTTCAGGGTCCAATAAAGTCCTCTTCATCCTAATATCTACCCTAAAATGAGCTGTGAATAACCCTCAAAAACAATAAAAACTATAATCCTACTAACCTAGGCCTTGCTCACAGTCATATAGCCTATTTGACTGCTTGATTCATAATAAAATATATGAGATTTGATATTTGCTATTTTAGAAGAGTATGATCTGAGGCCGTTCACCATCCTAAGCATTATTATTTTCATTATTATTATTCTAATAATCAGAGTAGTATACCGAATTTGCAGCATGTAAATTATGGTAGATTAATCTACATTTAACTAAGGTAATATTCTAAAATAATACTATTGTTTGTGTATTTTCTTGTATGAAGATCCTTATTGAATTTCCTATATTTATTGCAGTTTCCACTACATTTGATCATTTTAGCCAGGCTGGTCCTGTGACAGTCACTATATCACTGTCCAACCGTTGGCGTGCTAGTTCCCACTAGCTGTAATTGCAAAATAAATAAATCTAATCTGCATTGTCCATCTTCATTAACATGCAAAACGGACACACTGCAAGGCCTAATAGAGTGCCGTTTCCTCTTGATATATGTGTGGAGACATTCTTGTTCCCTTTCTAGCACTAACCTGATGTCGTTGGGCCGACTTCTCCACATAAATATGTGTAGGTGTTGTATAAAACTAACCAAACCTGTATCTGATATTGCTCTGCTTGCAGGCACGTGGTAAGCAAGCAGCTTGATCTGCACACTGAAGACACCTGTGTTGTTGCAGGCTGCCGTGGCCTTTGAAGTTCCCAGGCGTGAGGTCTGAGGTTTCCCCTGCAGGCTGTCGTAGCTGCTCGCCGACACGCTGGTGGTCAGGACTCTATTTATAGGTCAGAATACTGGTATCCTCCACCAGCGCTGTTTGGCTGCTCTGTCACCTGAAGCTGCAGTGCTCACACGGTGACCAAAGCCTCCCCCTGGGGAACTCTGGATCACCCCCTCCCAAGGCCTGAAGGCCTGCGGGCGCCGTGTTCTGTGCATTGGGCAGTGTGTGCGTCTCAGTGAGTGTGAGGGTATCTGGCAGTCACAAGTCACAGAGTGTGTCTGTGAGTCATGCCGTGTCTGTCCTTGTGTGTGCACGTGTCCGGTTATCACGCACTTCGTTTATGTGCTAAATAGTAATCATACTACGTGTTTACTCCATGTTTACTCTGGGTCTGTTGCCCTCTGGTATTTCTCCTCCTTCCTTTTCCTGCATCGTGTGTATTGCCACACACTCTTGTTAAATGCCTTTGGGCATCTGCGTTGTCAAAGGTGCTATACGTAGATAAACTGAATTGAATTGACATTTTAAGGCTAGTTCAGTCCTTCAGTATATTATCCATATGGCGAGTCTGTTATGCTGTTTGAAGTCTGCAGTGAAAATGATTCCAGTCTTGGACTGAATGTATCACAAAATAAGCAAATGTTATAACATCTTAAATGTTTTAAGATTTTATCTCACAGCAAAGGGAAGAAAAGAATTTCTGAATTTCAAACTGACTGATATAATAACAGCTTCCTCCCATTTTCTGAAACCTCTCCCCCCCACCACACACACACACACACACACACACACCATCCCTCCCCAGTTCACCACAGTATGGTTTTGGACTGTGGGGGGGACAGACCATAGTACCCAGAGGAAACCCCATGACGACACATGGAGCCATAGCAGAGGCTTAAACCCTGGTCCCAGAGGTGTGAGGCAACAGTGCTAGGCACAGCGCCACCATGCTGGCCCTGATATAACGACTTGAAGCTTAAAATGTGAAATGGAAGCTCTGCCTGTTGAGCGTGAACAGTGCCCCCCAAAGGCTGAAATAGGCAGGGAAGACAGAGCCGGGGCCAGGGACCAGCTTCTGTGCAGCAGCAAATGATGATGTAATAGCACATATCTACATCCAGAGGGCAGCAGACATACCCCGTCTGCCGACGAGACTGTCTCTTTCTGTTCGATTTCCAGGTTTGTTTTTGCCCCTGGTTGTGTTACCACCTTCGGATCAGACAGACTGTTTCTGTGGCAACACTTCAGTGAACTGGAAGGCATTCTGTGGCATGACCCTGACCCATGGCAAAGTAGGGTATGTGGTTTATAATCCACAAAGGGGGGTTGGAAACTGTGCCAGGCGGTACAGGGCACACTCAGCGGTGTGGGGGAGGGGATACCCATTACCAGATGCCAGCCCGTTGCTGTACACATGCACAAAGTCTTCCACTATGGGCTACAGAAGGAGATCTGCATGGCACATGGGAAACATGTGGAATCCCCCCCAGGTCACCCCACCGAGGCTCCGTCCAGCCAGGGGTCTGTAATAACTGCTTCATCTTTGTCCATTGTTCATTGTGCACTATAATCCAGCTGTGGTCCATTTTAAAAAGGGAATGCCCAGAATTATTATTTACAGGCAAAACAGGAAGGTCTGGTAAAATGCTTCAGATATACTGTTTTACCAAATGCCTTAATAGTCAGTTATTTGTCATCTAATGTTACAATTGTTAAAGCGTTAAGACGAGCTTTTATCACTTTTGCTGGCAACGGGAAGGTGTGTTCTGCTCAGAGGCCACAGGGGGCACCAGAGAGCTGAGAACGCCGCCAGTGGGATTTCACAGCAGACCATGTTCTGTTTATTCCTTGCAATTCCCAGTTTTTATCAATGAACTAACAGCTCACTTTTGCCACAGCTTGTGAACCAATGGGGATCATCTGCTGTCCACACGGTTTCTGGCAGGAGCCGCACAACCCGAACTGTTGTGGCTCTTTAAGCTGTGAGTGACGTTTCCAAAACACTCTTAGGAATGCCAATCTTTCTGATATAACCTAAGCATTGATCTTATCAGCGTACATGTCCAGACATTTGCACGCATGACCATATTTACACAGTTTCACATACAGGTTGGTGAACATTTGGCATAACAGCAAAACCAATTGCCTTCCACAGCAGCTACCAAGCCGAGTCCAGTACACTCTGTGCTTTTGCTCCGATTCGCACGCAGGGAATGGCCACCAGGGGGCATACTGACCAACCGTTTCCATGGCAACACTGTATTCTTGCTGGTTTTAGAATCATGACATATGCTCTGTAAACACAGCTTAAAATACTCCATTTACCGCACACGGCACAGCCACTCCATTCATCAGGAGTGGCAGGCAGGGCAGGTAGGACGCACGTGGCCCTCACTGCGAGGTAATTGGCTCGTCTCGGGCTTAACAGAGCATTTGCTCTGGCTAAGTCATTCTAGATGCAGGCCCACTTCTCATCAAGATGTTCTTGCCTTTACAATAATGGTTTGGATCTTCACTCATTATCAGAGCCTTCACACACATAATAGATACCTGTCGTGTCAGAAGGCTTTCAACTGATTACTCTGGTATCTGGTAATTCTGCTCAGGAACGAGTCGGTAGCCCTTAAATCAATGGTATAACAGCACGATAATTATCTTCTTCGGTCAATCATGCTATAAACTGGAGGACTGCACACGAAATCCCAGTGACCTCGAGGTTCTCCTTCAGCGCCATTGGTGCATGTGAGCAGCCTCGGCGTCAGCCGTCGCTCCGGAGGAAGCGATAATACAGAAATGTGTCCTTTCGTTTCCCGTTTTAGGATTCCTCAGACCAGCCTGGCTGTGGGAGAAGGTTCGGGCTCACCATACAGCGTAGGTGTGGGCGGGGGGGTCAATCCTCATAACCACCAGAATTTACTGGTGCCCCTGAAACTCACAGGCAGCTTCCGACAGGTGCCTGCATTTTCCTTTAGATTAGCGTCTCACCAAGTGCAAAGGGTAAAACAATATGCCTCTGGATGCTGCATCTCCGCTCCACAGGCTCTGAACCTTTACTTTTCTCACGATTTTCCCATGAGCTGAGGGTCCCCAGTGTTTCATATAGACCTACCCCACTGGCTGCGTTTGATCGCACCTCCAGCTCCTACTGACTGAGTCGGCGGGCTCCGCGGAGGCTCTGGGACTTCCCCCTTCCCTGAACACAAACACCCACCTGGGCCCAGACCGTTCTCACAAGGGGAGCACGGATCCAACACCGTCAGGGCCGCGCACCCGATTGTGTGAGGGCTGACACAGTGCAGCTCACACTCCTCGCCTTTGGGGAGGACCTTGAGGAATCCTGGCTTCAGCCCAGGCTGATCTGGGAATGGTTCCGGTAGCATGATGTATCTTCCTGTACCTCTGCTCCGGGAATGTCTGAATGCTCCCCCAAAAGCCCCGGGCATGACAGGAATGTCAGGTCGGAATGGACTGAAAGCACAAAGCACACCTGCTGTAATTTCAGCTAATTTCAGGACCATGTGCGGTTAGGGTGTGGGCCAGTAGGGGGCAGTGTAGGTCACTGCATAGCAGAGGGGTGCAGTGTAGGCTGAGCGTGTCCTAGAAGGGTGCTGAGCGCAATGATCACACTATACTCACTTTCTAAATGAAAAACCCCCAACTCACCCAAGTGAAGCACTATTGCCAGGAATCACTATTGCAGAAGCAGCGAGTAACATTTTTCCATATATTAGTTTATATTTTATCTCAGCTAATGTCTGTGAACTTGTGACAAATCTGTATTGTCCAAACCTCACATATACAGGGTCCTTGCAATGAAGCCAATTTATTACCAACTACATGTCCTGGATGAAGGATTTTTAAGAAGTTCACCTTAAATATATC
>JAODKL010000047.1:8286079-8311361 GCA_026780765.1 Petrocephalus schoutedeni
CCAGCCCCCCCCCCCCTCGATTAGGCCCGAGTGCGTGGGGAAAGGCGGATGCTGGAGCCGCACTTGTATAAGTGGAACTCGATGTACTGTAGCGGTTGCCAGGGAGACGGAGCAGCATGAGCCGTGTGCAGGTGCAGTTTGCCGCGTCCTGCTGCTGGAGTCTCCTCCTGTAAGGGAGGGGGGGGTGGAGCAGCAGAAAATGGAGGTTTCTAGCCAAGCCAGGCCGGAAGGGAGCCGCGGCCAGACGTAAATACATCCCCGCACGCGAACACACACACACAGGCGCGCACGTACGCACGAGCGGGTGGCCCTCCCCCTCCCCTCGCCTGCCTTTAGGGGGCCATGGACTTTGGTGCTGAGGGATTCCTTGCAGTTGGGGCCGTCTGCCTGAATGGCCCAGCGGAGGGCGGGTGCCCAGCCGCGGGGGGGAATGCCCCTGGCCGGCCCTGTCACTGTGTCGGCCTCCCGCTGTGCGCATGTCGCCTTGATTTCCTGTTCGAAAGTGGTGCGCGCACATACACGCTTGCACACTCGCACATGCGAGCGAGCGAGGCGGGCCGTCCCACTGGCAGTGTCTTGTTCTCTTGCATAATGTGGGCCGTCTTTTCCTCCAGCTACTGTTGCCATGGAGATGTGGCGGGGGTGGATTCTGGGGCTGAGCTTGAGGGCTGCCGGGCCTGTCCTGTGCGCACGTGGCCCCCAGCTGACCCCCCCCCCCCAGACCCCACGACTGGGTCCCACCGTGTAACCAAGCGTATCGCCCTACGTGTTGTGTGTGTATCAGTGCGCGGGCCGCCTGCGTCTGCGTTTCCGCTATACGTCTGTTGCTTTGCGAGGCGTCGCGCCTCAGAAACCACAGCTACATCTGCGCAGGCAGTGTGTGCGTGTGCCCAGGCATCTGCGCAGTGGCTCGGGGGCGGAGGAGGCTGTGCAGCACAACTGGGTTAGCAGCTAAGCCCGTGTTGACACTCCGGCTGCCTCTCGCCAAGCTCCTGGCAGTGGGCTGATCTAATGAGAGGGACCCCCCCCCCCCTGCCCACCTCCATCTCCTCCGTGGGTCTCGGCAGGGACAGCAGCAGAGCTCACCGGGCAGCAGGTAGGGTGCCGTGCGCCTGTGCGTGGCCCGCGGCGCGTGTGCGTCGGGATTTCGCGGGAATATGACGGAGGCGTTCCTGCACCGTTTCGCTCCGTTGGTCTCTCTCTTCACCGTAACGGCAGTCGGCGTTGAGAGCGGGGCGTCCCGACTCTGTGGAGCGAGTGGCGGCTCTGGGCGGGGGGAGGGGGGGGCGTCTCTGAGTCTCTCCTTTCCCTCTCCTCTCACCTGCTCACCTGTATGTGCGCAGGGCCTTCTGCACCTGTCCGCTTCCAGAGTGGTCAGTTAGAACGCAGCGTCTGGGTTTGTTCCCCTCTTCTAAAGGTGGTTCTAGTCCCAATTTAGGCCTGTTGCTCACTTTGGAGTAAGTTCACGACCCCGCCCAAGCTGGCTGTGCTAACTGGGGTCACTAGGCAGTGTGAGGAGTCTCCCTGTTACATAATAGCAGGCTTGCCGGGGTCCGCCTCCTGCCCCCTCCGGCCGGCCAACCGGAGTGTAGCTCATTTGCATAGTGGAAGGGCCGGCGCGTGTGATTGGTCTGCCGCAGCAATGCCATTTTGCGAGCCCTCTCCCGCGTGCTTGTGCGTGCAGCCTTGTGTCAGTGCTAATCTGAATAATCACCGCTACGCTGCTCTGGCACAGTGTCCCTCCGACTTTCCACCCTGCTGCTTGCAGCCACAGTTGTTATATGCTTGAATATGTTCATTACTTTTTCCCCTGTCTTCCTGTTATGTAAACAGTGACTTTTATTAATAAGTACGTGGCTAGTTTGTCAGTTCGCGGCATCTTGCTTGTTCTGGACGCGCCGGGAGACGCGGTTGGGGGAAGTTACAGTTCAGGCAGCAGCCCCAGCTGCACCATCGTCGACGACGACAGGCGCTGTTCAGACCAGAGGAAGTTTTTTTTGTTTGTGGTAACGGCAGAGCTTGTTTGCTCTCTCTGCCTACCTTGGCCTGTGATTATCTGCCAGGTATGGGTGCTGTACATTTTTTTTGCACGTCACGGCTCTTGTGCAGTGGTCCAGCGGGGCCTTGCTGACGCTGAGGGGGGTGCAGCTGGGTTTGCATTTGGCTCTAGGCTCCCCCCCCCACTTCCTTTCCATTGCTTAGTGGTGATTTCTGGCACTTTCGGGGCTTGTGGGAGTCCCATCTCCCTCTCGCTCGCTCTGTCTCTCTCTCTCTTTCTCTCACTCGAGTGTGGCGTAAAGCTGTGGCCGTGTGGGCTGGCAGAGGGAAGCGTATGAATCTGCAGCCCCGTCTGTGTGTGTGTGTGTTGGGGGGGGGGGGGGGTTGGGGAGACCCCCTCTGCGAAGCAAGATGGCACCGCGGCCGCAGAGAGGAACAGCAGATGCAGCCTCCCGGGACGGCCGCGTGTGGTTTTACACTCAGTACAGCACACTAGCTAGAGCAAGCAATGTTCACTGGGCCCTTGGAGGTCCGTCAGGGCCCATCTGGCAAGTACTGAAACTTCAGTGCCCTCTGGGTCAGGACCCATCTTGCCGGTGCCGACACTTCAGTGCTTCTCGGGTCAGGACCCATCTCGCCAGAACTGACACTTTGGTGTCCCCCGGATCAGGGCCCGGCTGGCCAGTACTGACACTTCGGTGTCCCCCGTATCAGTGCCCGGCTGGCCAGAACTGACACTTCGGTGTCCCCCGGATCAGGGCCCGGCTGGCCAGTACCGACACTTCGGTGTCCCCCGGGTCAGGGCCCGGCTGGCCAGTACCGACACTTTGGTGTCCCCCGGATCAGGGCCCGGCTGGCCAGTACCGACACTTCTGTGTCCCCCGGGTCAGGGCCCAGCTGGCCAGTACCGACACTTCGGTGTCCCCTGGATCAGGGCCCGGCTGGCCAGTACTGACACTTCAGTTCCCTCCAGGTCGATGGGCCTGTCTCACCAGTACCGACACTTCAGTTCCCTCCAGGTCGATGGGCAGTCTTGGGGCCTCCCCCCCTCCCCTGGCAGCTGACTCCAGGCCCCATTAGTCCTGCCTCTAGCCGGCTGCCTCTGCGTTTACTGTCAGACAGGTGTTTGTGAAGCAATGCAGTCTATCAGAGTGGCTCTGAGGGACTTGCCGGCGTCGCCAGTAACCAGTGACCGTGTGCTTCTCTGTGATCGCTGCCCCCACGGCTCGTTTAAATAATTCCACAATAAGACCGCAAATGGTGGTACTTCACTTTTTAGGTAAATCTGCCCATTAAATCTACTCTTTTAACTGCAGCGCTCAGAGAAAACAGTATGTAGGCTTTGAAGGATATGCAATTACCTGCTGGTAGCGGCAGTTAAAATTAGTTTCTGTGAGCAGCAGTGTCCTTTTTAACTAACCAGCTTGACCAGCGTCCCCCGATGAAGTGGGAGGTGGCGTGTGATTGGTCGGCACCTAAGTGCTCCTCTGCACGGGCAGGAAACCTCTTGTTGTAAGATGCTAATTTACCACATAAATATATAGGGGGTTTATGTAACAGGCAGGTCTGGGATTATGCAGCTCAGCTGGGGTTATCCTCTTCAAAGCGTATTGCCGCGGGAGGCTCCCCTTAGGGTTTACCCCCCTAGCATTACGACGATAAACCCTGGCGTTGAGGTTTTGAGGTCATCGTGGAAGTTTCTCTCCTGCTGTCTGAATGTATCAGACTCTTTCTACTGGTGACTGGCACCCCTTGTACAATTTGGCTCCTGTTGTTGTTTGGCTACTCACATTAGGAGTTGTATCTTTGTACTATGCTGTCCTCTATTATGCAATATCTCATGTGTATAGTACACGGTCTTTAACAGAGCAAGCTGTAACCCCAAAAAGAATGAATATGATGAGGTTTCAGGAGACGGGAAGCAGTGGGTCAGCGTTAGAAGACCAATTAAAAGCATTTATATCACGGTCTTGTGAAGACGGGTCATTTCATCTTATTGACAGCAGTCTAACTATTAACTTCATAGACCAGAGAAAGAGAATCCAGGGAAGACCTTAGGGGAGCAGGACTCCCCACCTGATTGGTGGTTTGAAGAATGACACACGGGCCCCGTGATAGGATGCCTGAGTCACATGGGGGCCCAGGTGGCTGGGTGTGGCTTGGCTGCAGCTCTGACAGGTTTATCTCCAGGAATGTGGTTCAGTAGAGGTGGATAGGACTCGGGCTGCCTTGCTGGGCTCTGAACAGGCTGCGTCTGAACTGATATGGTTACCAATAGGTTGTCTGCCCTGAGTGTCGCCATATTGAACCGTAGCATGATGGAGGCACGCCGAGAGATTCCGTGTCGCAAGGTCAGTCTGGGTGCAGAGTGCTTTTGTGGAGTGTGCATGAACTGCGCTATACTATCATTTTTCAGTGGGTTTTTTATGCTGTTTGCTTCTTAAAGCCCTTTATGCCGCTTATTTGTATATATCGGCTCAGGGAGCTATGAATGAGTTGGGACTCCAAGGGTCAAGTGTTTCCCCATCCGAGGGCACGGCATTTGTTCAAAGGTGTGGGCAGTATTGATTGGATTGGCATGGGGGTTAAGCCCCCGCAACCGTCCGCCATTCTGCTTGACCACGACAGCCATCCAGCTGTGTATATTTGCATTGCATGCTGTTAGTCAGGCACTTGCCTGTAAATCCAGGAACTGGCCCCCTCTCTCTTGTGTTTCTGGGGAATTCTGGAAGAAGGCCTGTAGTGCATTTGTAGTATAGCTAAAATATGAGACTAGGTGTTATGAAAGCGTAAACACTGGCTGGAGCAGCTGCTAGCACAACACACGCGACGTGGGCCCTCGTTCTGTCCAGCTGCTTGTTCTTCTTGGGCTTTGCCATGACCTACGGCCTGCCTGCCTGCCTGCCTGCCTGCCCGCCCGCCCGCCTGCCTGCCCGCCGATTGGTGCCCGCGTGCCCCCGCCCAGCTGCCGCGGGCCGCACAGCAAGCAGTGGGCGTAGTCCCACGGGTGTATGACTCACGCGTGAATCAGTCACCCTACTACCAGCAACGACTTTCTGAATCCATATGAATAATGTTTTCTAGTCTGAAGTGTAAAAATCATGGGAAGCGTTCGTTTGCATGTAGCTCCAGTTGATGTTGACTGTGGTCATGTGATCACAATCATGTGACGACCCCGATTAGCTATAATGGGGGGGCAGTGCTGGCTACCGTGTCACACCTGATCAGAATGTGAGGTGTTGTATCGCAGGTCAGTAAGATGGGTCGTTGGTGATGAGATCTCTTTTCTCAAGAGTCAAGGGAGGCTGCGAATTCCATGGTTTCCCAGAAGCTGTGGCCAGACGCGATGCAGCCCTCACCCACTCAAACACACATGAATATACGTTTTACCCTTAAACACAAATAAGAGCTCTTTTCTGAGCAAGGATGGATTGTGAGGATGCCCGCTGCCCTGCCTTCCTCTGGGAGCTCTTCCGCCCTCGCGCTGTATGGATGCCCGTCCAGTATCCACTTACCCTGCCTCTCTTGTTCCCACAGATAAGATAGAAGAGGCACAGAAAGAACTGAAAGACCCCAACATTACCCAGAAAGGTGAGAATAAATTTGATTCCGATGACTGTCATTTTAGTGCTTCTGTCTGGCAGGTGTTTTCCAACTGAAAACAGGGACCGCCGAATAGAAAAAAAAATCTCGGGCTAGGGACTCCATCTCTGGTGTGCGGCTTTATAAATAACAAGAACTGAGGAGCTGGGGGGGAGCTGGGGGGGGGGGGTGATGGTTGCTGATGTCTATGTAGAACGCATGAGATGCATGTTATCAAGTCCTACAGAATGTGTCTGCGGTCCCTCAGCCCAGGCTGAAAACCCCTGAATGCCATGATTTTCCGTTTTGGCCGCAGCAGAATGTGCCGGAATGCAGCATGCCTGACATCTCCGACAGACAGGAAGGTC
Organism: Petrocephalus schoutedeni; assembly: GCA_026780765.1. Classification (NCBI taxonomy): domain Eukaryota; kingdom Metazoa; phylum Chordata; class Actinopteri; order Osteoglossiformes; family Mormyridae; genus Petrocephalus; species Petrocephalus schoutedeni. The sequence continues at coordinate 8,292,028 of JAODKL010000047.1, forward strand.
GCTGCCTAAAATCTAACCAGACACCCTGGCACTGAAAGGGGCACCCCCCCCACTGTTTATTGTTTGTTTGTTTGCTCAATAATAGGGTTTCAGTCAGAAACGGCTCCTGTCTGGATCATCCTCACCCACCTATTTGTGAGTGAGCTCAGTAAAACTGTCCAGCAGACAGGGATGTTGCATTCCAAGGTTGATTAGGGTTCCTCACGTGTTGTCCTCGCCATGGTAACGCACCTTCAGCTGTCGTGGCATGGCTCGCACGTTGATTGGAGCGTCACTGAAGCCATCATCTCGGAGTCTGCCAGCGCATGAGTGCGCTGGCCAGGGGCAGGTGGAATCGGTGCAGATTGACGTAAGACCTGGGTACGCTGTGTGGGTACCTGGTAGGTGGATGCCAGATTTGAGCTGCACTGGGAATCAGGACAGGGATTACCTCATTTGCCACTTTTAGCTACTGATGCATCTTCACTCGATATGCGAAGATGCTGTAACAGCCTTACAGTCTGGAACGCTGTCAGGAGGTCTTGTGGCTCAGTGTGGGGTTTTCGTGAACGAGGGAAAACTGCACACGAGGCTGCGTGCTTCACCGCGTCCTGATGGCCTGGACCAGGGGGACATTGTGTATGCTGCCATTTGTTGTGATTAACTCTTAATTAGTTGGCTTAATTCATGTTTATTTAATTGAGCTTTTAACTGTTCCATGCTTTTAATAAATGTACACCGCCTGTTTAGAAATAATAACGCATAATGCATTCCAGGTAGGAAGATGGTTAACACCTAATACTGAAAAGATGCATCAGTGGTCCTTTGCCAGATCATCTAACACAGATTCTTAGAAAGTGAACCTTAATTACCATTAACCAATGGCCACTTGGTTGACTGTATAATTGTAAGCTGAGTGTGACCATCCATGCATCTTCCAACTGCTTATGCCGGACAGGGTCACAGGGGACCTGGAGTTTGTTTCAGGCAGCACAGGTCACAAGGCTGAGGGACACCCTTGACAGGATGCCAGCTCACTACAGGGCTTACAGAGTTATACGCTTTGTGCAATGTAGAGATGCCAAGTTAGATACTGAGAAGAAACCCACATGATGGGGAGAACATGTGAGATCAGAGGTGAGATCTGAAGCCCAGAACCTACTCTAAAGAACATTTATTTTGCTAAAACAAGGTATGTTGCAAAATGGATGACATGCATATAGAGAACTAGCAATGGATAAATGTATGAATGATTGGGTTTTATGTGACGTCCTTCTTTTCTTATTTATTGTAGGTCTTGGTGAAAGTGGGAGAAGACATGCTGAAGTTAAGGGTTTGAAGAGGAAAAAAGTCATCGGGGAGAACCAGCTGAAGAAGGTCCCAAAGTCTCCTGTGAAAAAACCTCCACCGTCCAAGCCCCCTGAGGCAGTGACCTTCCGGGAATCCGGGGAGCCGACAGCCTCCTGTTCCTTTTCCCGGCGTTCTTCGCAAAATACAACCGATTCGTCCAACAAAAATGGAGACGCAGACAGCATTCTGCAGGTGCAGCCACAGACTTCTGAGAGACTGAAGGGGAAGGCCACACCCAGCCCAGTTGCCTGCGAGAGGCTAATGCAGACTGAGGAGACCCACAGCCAATCAGAATCGCAGGCACTGTCTGAAGGAGGGAAGGATGCTGAGGCTTCTCAGCTGAAAGAGGACTGGATAAAACAGGCTGACAGCGGGTTGCCCTCACACTCCAGCGCCCCCCTTGAGGTCTTGCTCAAGGCTATGGAGTCAGATCTTAGTTCCTTAACGAGACAGAAGAGCTCCTTCTCTGTGGCTCCGATTGGAAAAGTGGACCCGGTCCCTGCTGCACAGTCCACCGTACAAGGTCCTGCAGCTATACCGGCTGTCAACTATGGCGTCCCTTCGCAGCCAATACCAGCACATTACTTCCCGGGCCATCAGGTGGTGCTGGCGAGTGGCGATGCTGCCGGACAAGTCGCACCCCTGCAATTCCAGCCACTTGAGGTGTCGACGCAGAGCAACCGGACCAACTCGCAGCACAATGCTGTGAAGTTCTCGCCCTCACCCACCAACCACCCTCGAGAGAAGCATGACCTTCAGCAGTTGTATGGTGCAGTGCCTGCTGCCTCCCTGACTCACACACCGGTTCCCCCCAGTCAGAAGGCCCTGGCTCAGAGCCAGCCAGTCGTGTACACCTGTCAGTCTGTTTCAGCCAGTGTGCCCAGTACAATTCAAGTCCCAGTCACGCCTGGATACAACCAGGTTCAAATGGCCACAATTGTTAACCCAGGCCTGGAGCAAGTGTCCAATATAACTGGGAAGGATCAGAAACCCAAGAAGCAGGGGAAGTATGTATGTGAATACTGCAACCGGGCATGTGCGAAACCTAGTGTCCTACTTAAGCACAAGCGGTCCCATACTGGTGAACGACCCTATCCTTGTGTCACCTGTGATTTCTCGTTCAAAACAAAGAGCAACTTGTACAAGCATAAGAAATCCCATGCGCATGCTATAAAACTAGGCAAGGTGGTGCGGTCTGATTCTGGAAACAGAGCCTTGTCTCAAGAATCGGACAAAGGTCTCGGCACACACTCCGATGTGGAAGAGAGTGCTGATAGCGATAAGGAAAGCGTTGCTGACTTGGACCCAGACTGTTCCCAGAGCAGCACCAGAGCTTTGTCCGAGAGCAGTTTGCAGAGTGCTTGTGCCACACAAGACAGACAGGGTGAGATTGAGCTGCCTGCTGTACATGAGACTTTGAAATCTGTGAACAATCAGAAGCCCACTGAGCCTAAAGCAACTTTGCCAAAGGTAGTTGTCCATCCTGTCAATGTCTCCCCATTGCGAGCAGACAGTCCGAGAGCTGGAGATTCCACCCCAGAGCTAGCTACAGCTCAAAGGCAAAGAGAGTTTCAGGCAATGAGTGTGCGACCCACCATCAAGGTCTTGTCTTCTTTGAAAGAGGTGGACTGCACCAGTCCCCCGCAAGAGCCTGTAAGTGAGGATGAGGACCAGGTTTGCAAGTCACCTCCAGGTGGGGGCCATGCGCAGCTACAAAGGCAACAGGCTACAGACTTCTCTCAACAGCAGCAGGGCAAATGTTTGCTGAGCCCCCGCAGCTTGGGCAGCACAGACTCTGGATACTTCTCACGTTCAGAAAGTGCCGATCAAGCAATGAGTCCCCCTAGTCCATTTGTTAAGATTATACCACCAACAGACATGGATGTGACCAAAAATATCTTACCTAGTCCTGCTACAGTTGTGGCAACAGTCATGCAGGCCAGCTGTGCGGAGAAGCTCCCTGCTTTACAGCGACAGATTCGTCCTCCACTGGAGACTAAAGCACTCTCACTTGAAGAACACATTTCAAAGTTAATATCGGATAATGAGGCAGTTGTAGATGACAAACAGCTGGACAGTGTAAAGCCTCGACGGACTTCTTTGTCAAGACGTGGAAGCATCGACTCCCCCAAATCGTACATATTCAAGGATTCTTTTCAGTTTGACCTCAAACCAATGGGAAGAAGATCAAGCTCCAGTTCTGACATACCCAAATCCCCATTCACACCCACCGACAAATCTAAGCAAGTGTTTCTCCTATCCGTCCCTTCTCAATATCCATCAATGGATTGTTTGCCAATAACAAGGAGCAATTCAATGCCTACAACCCCAGGATATTCAGCCATCCCCATTAAGGCTGCTCCTCAACCCCACCCATTGAGAGTCTGTCAGTCGTTCGATGACAAAATTGGTTCTAGTAATGATGATGTGTTCATATCAGCGCCTCCTACGCCTAATCCAGCAATGCATCCTCGCACACTTGTAAGACAGATTGCAATTGAAGATTCTTCTGCAAATGAAGGACACAGCCTTTCATCTACCCGATCCATGGATGAGGGCTATCGTGGGCCGAATATATACAATGAGGTTCTGCAAAGAAGTAAGTCCTTTGAACAAGGACCTGCACCTGAAAGAAGCAAAAAGCCCCAACAAAACAAAGGCACTATGTATGAATGTGAGACTTGTCGCAATAGATACAGGAAACTTGAAAACTTTGAAAATCACAAAAAGTTTTACTGCTCTGAGCTTCATGGACCAAAAAATAAGTCTGTCCCTGTTCGAGAGACTGATCCGGACCAGTGTCTCAGAAATGTGCAGCAACCTCAGGTGTTCCAGGGGACAGTGGGCGTGCCTGGTTTGATGGAGCAAGTTTCAGCAGTGAGAAAAAGAAGAAAAATGAAAAGTGTCGGTGATGATGATGACCAGTCCCCAACAGACACTAACGCTCCTTGCTCTGGAAGTTTCGATTCCTGCCAAATGTCGAAAGATGTTCGAACTGGAATCTTTTCTCAGCATTCTGTCTTGCTGGACTTGCAGTCAGCCAGCAATTTGCCACAGGTCCCTCACATGCAATTAAGAGGTACTGAAACAGATTCAAGATTATCTCCAATTAGGGAAACTCAGATTAACATCTGTAGTAAAGAGAGAGAAGTACCGAGGCAAGGTAGTGGGACATCTGTCATTCGACACACAAATTCTCTTAGTAGGCCTAATTCTTTTGAAACATCTGAGTCCATTGACAAATCCTCTCCTGTTGATATTTTGGACAGAGAAGCCCAGAGCACAACTAAAACCGTAACTGGAAATTCGTCAAATACTGCGCGAGAAAGTCACCCTGAGTCTGTGCCGTTACAGAAATGTGCTAGCATAGAAAGACCTAGTGTGGACCAGCATGTTGACCACGTAGCATCAGTGCCACCTGAAAGCTGTGTGCCTGTGCAGCAGTCACGCCTGGTACGCCAAAACAACATCCAGGTGCCAGAAATTCTTGTGACGGAGGAGCCTGACAGAGAGCAGGAAAGCCTGGGGCATGAGCCAGAGAAACATTTGGAAACATTCAACTGGCCCCAGAGAAGTGAAAGCCTTTCTAAGTTGCCCACAGAGAAGCTTCCCCCTAAAAAGAAGAGGATACGGCTAGCTCAAATGGAGCACTCCTCTGGGGAATCCAGCTTTGAGTCCACGTTGTCCCGCAGTCTTAGCAGAGACAGTAGTTTGTCTCGAGGTTCCAGTGTTTCTGCATCATTCGATAGAGATGAGCTGCCCCGGTCTGACAGCCCGGTAAGGGCGGAGTGTGCTATCAGACTTGCAGAGTTTCAAGGGTTGTCTTTAGTTAGCAATACTTTGGGAGTTCCTGACTCTAAGGTAATGAGACGAGCAGCATCGGAACAGATTAGCTGTACTCAGCCCTCAGGGGAGATTGACACAGACTATCGAAGCAAGTCTTTTGATTGTGGAACAATATCACCTACTAGATCATTGTCACCTCTTGAGAAAGTCTTGCCAAAGAGTCCACAAGCTCCTTCAGGGATCCAATTGCCTCTCCTCGAAAGGAGAAGGGGACCTCTTGTTCGTCAGATGTCCCTAAAAATTGGACCAGAGAATCAGCAGCAGGCAGGAAAGCAGGTTTTACATAGGAATCCAACAGCAAATGCAGTGACTGTTCCTCCACATAGGTCTGCAATAAGGCCTGTTATTGCACAGCCACTTATTCCCCACCAAGTAAGTCCTGTAGAATCACTTCAGCAGCCAACTGGACCGACAGTCCAGAGCATCAACTTAGGAAGCCAGACCCAACACCCTACAGTTCTTGGCCTTCCACATCCCTGGCACCAATCCACCAGGGTAATGTGCCAAAGTGTACAACAGCTTTCAGTCCACGATACGTCAAGTTCGAAGGATTTTCAGAACAGTTCTCCTAACTCGCAGGATAAACACTTTGTGCCCAAATACCAGTTACAGTATTCTGCCATGAAAACAAGCCAAACATATTCACTCCCAAACACAGAGGTCATGCAGATCAGCCCGCCTGTCAACAGCCTTCCTGTGGCTAATGAGATTGTTAGTGTGTCTAAGCCAACAGATGGAATTCAGAATGTATGTGTGATTCCACAGAATCACCAGGTAGCTGCACCCATTGTCTTGCCGATTTGTCTTCAGGGTAATCTGTCCTCATTCAACAGGACAGGTGTCACTCCTCTGCCACAAATTCTAGTCACCCATGAGCAGCTAAACACTTCCACAAAAGCAGCTTGCCATAGCCAACCCTCTCAATCCATGGACAGTGAAGTTGACAATTCAACACACATTCAAACAGATAGGCCTCCAGCCTCTGCTAGTCAGATAAACTCTGGCTCAGTTCCAGAAATCCAGAACATTGTAAGTGACATCCAACAGGGAACTACACCAGGTGGCTTGCACTACTCTCATAAAATGGCCCTGTGCCCACAGCAGGAGCCTACTGCCTCTAGCAAACGTATGCTTTCTCCTGCTAACAGCCTGGACATCGCAATGGAGAAACACCAGAAACGGGTGAAAGATGACCACAGCGCAGCCTGCCTCACTGATGGCAGATCATTCAGTTACCTGAACTCCAAGATAGCTGAAGTGACCAGGCAGCGAAAACTGATTCTAGTCAGACAAGTCTGTACCACTGAGTCCGTGGATAGCCCAGTCAGTTCTGAAATTACTGAGCTGGATCAAGAGAAACCAGAAGAAGAGAGAGCCCAGTCTGTAGGCTGTCAACCATCCAACACTTCCAAGGTACTTGAGACTGAAGCCACCAGAGATGCCACGTATCAGGTGTCGAGTCCTGCATTCCAAAGTCCAGGCAACCAAGTGTCTTCCAGTCTACCGATTAACTCGACATTGAAGTCGCTAGGTAAAAGCGAGGAGTGGAAGTCCCCTGGCAAATCACCTTTGAGGCCAGCAAGCTTCCACGGACAGGTAAAACTGGTCTCTTCTATGTCTGTGGTCAACACCAGAGACAGCCACCGCCTGTCCTTCCCCAGTCTGAAAACCACGACGTCCTTCACCTGGTGTTACCTTATGAAGAGGAAGCCTCTCCACATTCCCCAGACTGACCAGAGGGTATCAGCATACTCTACCTGGGCCATCAGCAAAAACAACCCTAACCCACTGGGTCTGCCTACCAAAGTGGTCATGTCTTTATTCGATTCCAAACAGACGGCTAAGAAAATGCACTACACACAAGCCATAACCACAAGCCTGAAGTCTGACATCTTGACGTACTCCAGCAAGCTAAAAGACAGCATGCCTAAGGTACAGACTTTCATTAAAAGTGTATTGAGTAGTTTATATTGGTATCTTTGCATTATATTGGTATCTTTGCATCATTGCCATCTACTTACAGTACCTGTTATTCTCCATAGGTCTTAACCCCTCAAACACCCAAGCCCAAGGAGAGCACCAGTAAAGTCAAGTCAGACGCTCAACAGAGTACAGAGTCAGACAGAGAATCTTCCTCTTCCAAGACCGAGCCAAGACGAGTCAAAATCTTTGATGGCGGGTATGTCTAAATTGACTTTAAAGCAATGGTTGTAGCATTAGTTTTACACAAACACTGACCCTTTCCTTCCCGGTGGTAGGTACAAGTCCAACGAAGAGTATGTGTATGTGCGCGGACGAGGCCGGGGCAAGTACATCTGCGAGGAGTGTGGCATCCGCTGCAAGAAGCCCAGCATGCTGCGGAAGCACATCCGGACACACAGCGACGTCCGGCCGTACCACTGCGTGGACTGCAATTTCTCCTTCAAGACCAAGGGTGAGCTGCCGCTGCTGAACTTCTCTGTGTTATACTGGAGGATCACTGACACGTGGACAGTAAGGAATATTGCCAGATGCTGAGATTCAAGCTAGGCCCTGGAGCCAAAGTTCGATGCAGCTTCAGGGAATTCCAGCAGATTAAGATGTGGTTAGTTGTATCAGTAGAAACCAGTACAGTTTCTTTGCTTATTACTTTTGCTCACTTTAAATCAAGGGTCACCAATGTTTTTGTGGAGCTACCGGGGGGGGGGCGTAAAATGTGACAAACACGTCTATACGCTAAATATATACAGTATAATGTCACTTTTCTATTAACTGTCATTTACTCAGTTGCTCCCTAGCGACCATTAGTCTAAATCCTTCACTTTTTTTACCCATATTTTCAGAGGCATTGAAATTGAACACTGTGTATTTTAAAGAAACTTGCTCACTTTTTTGTTTTTCTGAGAATTACTGCTTCTCGACAAGATCCTAATGTGACTCACTAACTTAACTGGTCTGCCCACACACGACTGTGGAAGTGATCAGAGGACAAATGATGCCCGCAGCCGTTCAGAACTTCTCCTCCACGAGTTGGATGATAGACGCGGCCTGGCAGAGCCAGAGGCACACTCTACATATACAGGCCCTGCATGGGAAGCGCGTTTTCTGCCTACATAAGCGCGTATGTGTCTGTGTGGGGGACGGTACGTGAGAATAACTGGCAGGTGCTGAAGCAGAACACCGCAGCGGCTGTGACACTGTGACGTATTTTTCTCGATGTTGGAGGAAGAACAGGCTCAGGGGGACTGACGCTTCTCATGTCAGATGATCACCAGAGTTGCGTAAAAAAAAAAAAAAAAAAATGCGTAAGCAAAATCCCCAATGCAGCAGGAGCGATCTTTATCGGTAACACTGCTGATCGTGCAGAGGTGCACCTGGACTCATTCACCGGGTCGGGACAGCCTCGAACAGAGCTTAATCGAGTCCTCTGTCTTCGTAGGAAATCTCACCAAGCATATGAAGTCCAAGGCCCATAGTAAGAAGTGCTTGGAGTTAGGGGTGTCTGTGAGCCCGGTTCAAGATGCCGACACGGAGGATTCAGGTAAAGCTCCAGTTTTGGTTCTAATCTTTATATTAGGTGCTGTACTAGGCCATCGCTTAAGGTCTCTTGTCATTGCAGATTCTGTCAGCTATTAGCCAATCAGAATCCTATTTTCAATGGGCCATAATTCCAGCCTGTACACAAAAATGTCACCATTTCAAATAAGTACCTTCATAGAACCACCTTTCCAGAAATGGCTAAATACAGGGCAGTATCAGAACAATGTGTGTCGCGGATTAATGCATCGCATATTAATGTGTTGCATAAATAAAGCAAGTGCAAGTAAAAGCCACGCGCAAATTTGCCAACCGCTGATTGAGAACCTGTGGATTCTGACAACAGGATCACCTTGCTTTGTGTTCATAACAATAGCGACGACGGGCACTAACGGCGGACCGTGTTTGTTTTGCCGTGCAGCTGTGGTAATCGATGCCTGTGCCACAGTCTAATTGTCTAAGCCGAATGCAGCTCTCTTCCTATCCCAGAGTGCATGTGGGCGGCATGTACAGCGTGTGGAAAGAGGAAATTGCAGCTTCTAATATTAGCAAAGATGCTGGGGGCTCTGGGTTCCCTGTTGCTGGAGGAGTGTTTATTTCATCTTGTCCTGAGGCTGAGACCGTGGGCGTGTGTGGGACACTTCCTGTGTCCACAGCCCCGTCTCTTCAAGTCACTTTGTCATAATAATCACTGTCGTTATCGCCGGACTGTTAGTGGGAGCCTGTAACCTTTTGGTCATGAAGCTAGTTATGGTGCTATGTTACCTGCTGCTGGTTCCAGAGCTCTGATAACACCACCGCAAAAGCGTTAGGGATAAAATGTCATTAAACATTGTCATTAAACCACACCGTTGTTTGACACTCATATTGCTAAGTAGCAGCGCTAGGCTAAAGTTAAACCCCCATAGCTGCTGCCTCAATGGCGAGAGGTGCACAAAGACTTCCAGTTAGAAAGAGCAGGACTCACAGTGCTGTTTGGCAACTGGCACGAAAGTCACGTTCAGCTGTGGTCTTTCAGGAGACAGAACCCGGATGGTAGCAATAGACCGGCCTGGCTCTGATGGGGACGAGTCTGATGGACCCGATGATGAGGACAACGATGCAGAGGAGGAAGACGAAGAAGACAGCCAGGCGGAGTCCAGCCTTTCGGCCACGCCGTCCGTCTGCGCCAGCCCACAGCACGTGCCCTCTGCCCTAGCCAGTGTCCCACCCAGCGCCCTGCTAGCCCAGATGTCCCTCTCCAACAGCCCGCCCCCCCCGGCAGCCCCGGCCGCTGACTGCCAGACCTCTGACACCGAGTCCGTCACCATGATGAGCCCCGTCTCACCCTGCAGGCAAATGTCCATCGATTACCCAGATTCGGAGTTCCCTTCCAGCCCCCCGAGCGACTCCACGCCGAGGCCCAGCCAGGTGAGGCCAATGGCTTCCTTTTATACTCTTATTCACAGATTCAAGTTCAGGTCCAGAAAGTAAACATCTAGATCATGGTTTTGTTTCAACCAACCGGTTGAGTGACTGGGGCTCTTTATGCTCAACTGGTTGGCTGAAAGAAAACCTTGGTTTGGGTTTCTACTTCCTGGACCCGGAACATTCCGCCTCGGCTCATATCAAGCCTGTAAGTCATAGGATGGATGGTAGTGAGTGACCCCCGCTGTCCTTTCCTCAGGACGTTCTGAATACCCCGTCTCAGGCTGGGGAGGTGGGTGTTCCAGTCGACCGTGGTACCCAGACTAGCCTCCTGCCTTGCTCCACCTACGCCCACCAAGGCCCCCTTCATTTCCTGCCCCAGAGCCAGATTCCCGAGGGCGGCCCGGGCGGGACAGCGCACCTGTTCAGCCACCTGCCTCTGCATTCCCAGCAGCCCGCCCGCACCCCCTACAGCATGGTGCCTGTGGGCGGCATCCAGCTGGTCCCGGCCGGCCTGGCTGCATACTCTACCTTTGTGCCTGTTCAGGCTGGTCGTGTGCAGCTCACCATCCCGGCTGTGAGTGTAATCCACCGGGGCAGCGGCCCCCTTTCGGGCCCAGGGCCGGATGGCCTCTCGCAGGCTGAGGCTGCACCAGAACCCTCTGCTGTCTTGCCCTGCTTGCCCATAGGCCAAGTGGGCGTGGCTGGACTGCAGGCCCTAGGGCCACCCCAAGCATTGCAGCCCCTGGGTCTCGACGCCCTCGGGTTGATGAGTCTGGCAAACGCTGGTGGCTCCCCTGCACAGCTGTTACCCCAACCGAGCCTTGCCATCAATGCTGTCGGTCTGCAGGTCCTGGCTGCTAGCCCAATTCCCCAAGGCAGCCCTGCCCCCCAAGGGAGTCCCACCCCTCAGACGCACCTGCCCAGCCTGCAAATCCTCAACTTCACCCTCCCCGCCATCATCCCCTCCCTCAGCCCACTGCCGCCCCCGCCGGAGCCCGCGGGCACCGCAGAGAGTGCCGCCGCTCTCCCCGGCCACAGGGAGACAGTGAGCTCCCCTGCCGCGCAGCTCCAACAGGAAGTGACCTCAGCCGGCAGAGCCAGCACGTGCGCAGGCGATGCCGCCCAACAGGAAGGGGCCACGCCGGCGGCCGATTCTTGCCAGCCCACGAATGGTTGTGGGAAAGTGGCACAGGGCATTTCGACAGGGGGCATTAAGGAGAAGACTCTGAGGCAGCAGGCGACGGCCGACTACAACGAGGCCTCGAGCGACGACGAGGACAAGCTCGTCATTGCCACCTGAGAGCCCCCGATTACAAGTCACTTTTGTTCCATTTATGCTGGTCAATTTGTAAAACTGATGACACTTAAGGGGTCAGAGTCTCCGAAATTTGTCCCTCTGTTTAAAGCACATTTTTTTTTGACATGTATGTGCAATCATAAATGATGATGACCAATCTTTTTACTTTTACCTTTCCTTTTTTTTTTTTTTTCGCCACCTCTGGACGTTTTTTTTTCTTCTTTTGTACATGTTGTATAGACAGTTGTGCCTTGTGTAAGGATCTGTATATAATCCACTGCAAATCCAGTAGTTGTGTTTGTTCAGAGAACCTAGATGTAAAAAAGAAAAAAAAAAAACATGATAAAATGGAAGTGAAAAAAATATTTTGAAAAGTTTTATGTAATAGATTTATGGAAAAACTAAACTCTATATGTTGCACTGATGAATGTCCATTTCTATGGCTTTGGGGCAACGTCTCTGAGTGCAGATGGTGGAGTTGAACTTATTTATTGCGTTCCATCGGCTGACCAAGGGCCTCCAGGCCCACTGGTCTGTGTAACTGTAGCTTCACATTGCGGTATCTATCCTATGATCTGTATCAGTAAAGCTTTGTTTACAAACGTGTAAGAGCTGTCTGTGTGCTGTGTGTGTTTCTTTAAGTTCTGTCAATCAAACACGCAGACAGTGTGACATATCCTAGTCAGCGGCCGCCACCAGCAGGCTGAGAATGGCACACATTCAAGTTTCTGCTATCCTCTGTGAGTGTGTGTGTGTGTTTATCTTCCAGGAAGATAAAGACACCATCTTTCCAGCAGAGACCATGTGTATCCTTTCAGCGGAATATAAAAGCCTGCATTCCACCATCCAGTGAGTGCCTAGCAGTGTTAAAACATAAGAATGCCAACCCTTCTGCACCCCAGTGGGGCCCCCTGGAGGAGACGGGGCATTACTGCACCGACCTTGGTTGCAAGGAGTGGACATTTGGGATGTTGCCAAGCAACCATGCCCACTGAACATGGTTTGAAGACCTGCTGTATTCTAATAACGTGACTGTTTTTGGTGTGGTGGGGGACAAAAATGGCAATGAATCATGTTTGGTTTAGGGGCTGGTTTTATGAACAGGGACAGTGATTAACACCCTCCGAGGGTGGGCAGAGAGCTGGTCTTTGCTTTGCATGCTGGGAGTCGCTCCACATGTTTCAATAATTGCTTTCAGCTGCTTTTCTCTGCCTTTAATGACTGCTACAAATAGATCGCTCTTTCCTCTAAAAACAGTCATCAAAATGAACAAACAAACCAGTTGCTTGACCGGGAGCTGGACCCTATAGATGGAAGAGCTGTTCCGAAACGGCGCCTGCATCTGAGACAGCCCTCCTTTGGTCCGCGGCATTCTCCGGGTCTTTCCCTGACCCCACAGTCAGCTCTGAACAAGCGGGGCCAAATCCAAGCCACTACCTCACTGAGCCCTCCGTCCATGTGTTGCCTTCTTAACAGTAGGGGTTGTGTCAGACTGGATAATATGGACCCAGAGGAGGCAGAAGATGGATGTCACTTTATGTAACTGCTGAAGATCAGGGGGATACGATTCCCTGAGGAAGATCAACAGTTATTCTTACTTTTGTTGTCATTTCTCACCCTGCTTTGATATTGTTGGTTCATCAGTTACTCAGATTCCTTGAAGAACTGTGGGAAACTGTAATTAATAATCAGATCATTGTGCTATGTGTTATTATGCGATGACTGCATGTCCCTAATAAAAATGATACACACCATGGCACTTTAGAAGCTCAAACACTATTTTGTATTTCAAGTCTTTTGAAACATTGATTGTGATGCTTTTATACCTTTTCCTGACTGTCAACAAGAATAGAAGGCGTTCTGCGTGTTTAGTAGTCTAGTCTGATGTAATTTCTACATTCCCCCATATTGGTAAACATGCACTGGATGGACTTTTAGCTAGTGTCTGGTTAAAGAACAATTTGCAGGATTCGGTTGGAATTCATCCTTCAAATGCTTGTCTAGCATAGAGTGGGGGTGCTGGGACTTATCACAAGCAGCATAGGACAGGGGTACATCCTGAGCAGGATTCCAATACAGCACAGGGCGCATACACTCACACAGTGGGGAGTTTAGCTATACTGCTCCGTATAACTGCATGTCTTTGGACCGCAGAAACGAAACTGGAGCACCCAGAGGAAACAGCTAAATATTTTCTTGAGTCTTTCTTCAGAAGATACTGTTTCATTTTATCCATTCTGCGAAAACAGTCTATCCACGCTTAAAATTCCTCGGCACAACTGCAGTGTGTAGCGCATGTTGTGTGCGCGGAGAGGGCGAGATTCTTCCTGATTCTCCTTGCATTCAATCATATGATCAAGAAATTAGTCTCGATTCCCATCAGACTGATTATATTAGTCTTCTTCTTGTAGTAATCATACAATGAAGCCATTTAAAACGAACGCTAAAATCCATCTATCAAAGACTCGCTGAAAAGCCATGGATTTTTACCAAGCATGACGTTAATTTAGTGCACCTTCTTCTCATACTGGCATCATGAAAAATTCAGACAGTATTCATTTTAATTTGTCGATACATTTGAGCTGTAGGCAGCGGCCCACGTATTCACGGTGTTATGTCGCCATCTGCTGTCCAGACAGCAGAACTACCTCCATTAACATCCAGATGTTGGCCGAGCCTCCTGACGCGCCGCCCTCGGACCTTCCATCACTCAGAAAGTACAAGTGCAAATGTCTTATCTCGATCTACATGTAGCGTACGGCACCTTCCCAGAAAAAAAGCTTTGTCTGCTAATAAGCCAGAGAACAAGCGTGTTTACACGCGTCTGAGCGGGGAGAAGGAGGGGGGTCTCAGAGACTATATAAGGACTTAGACAGCAGTCCCAGGCATAAGCAAAGGGCTCAATTAGGAAAAGTTACCTGCGCTTTATATCGCAGCGCTGTAAGGAAAGTTTAACGATTTTGCTGGCAGTTTCTGAATCACAGAAAACTTATTTACAACTTATTTACAACTTAAACTTATTAAAAGAAAACGTCAAAATGGAATTGAACCTAATTTTCTCAGTGTTGTCGGTGATGTCTTTTGGATTTTTACACCCAGGTACGTTACGGATATTTTGAAAGTCTTTCAAAACTTAATAGAAATTAAAGTGTGTCACAAATTATGAAGTGCGGGTAATACTTGTTTATTACTTAATGTGGATGATTATTTGCGGAAATGTGGTACTTTAAAGGCAGTTGCGCACAAAAATACTTTCCCCCCAATGACTCGTTAAGATATTAATATTTAGTCTAGTAGAACTTAGTGTAAGCGTGCTGTGCATGCGCTTGGCTGTTAAAACTTGTGCATTGAGATCGGCGTTATACTATTTTAGCGCTCTCCGTGGCGCCGGCTTCATTCACTAAGGAGCCAGCGGTCGGCACCAGGCACCTGGAGCACCACAGCCGCACGAAGCGATGCTCCTGCGCAAGCTTCCTAGACAAGGAGTGCGTCTACTTCTGCCATCTCGACATCATCTGGATCAACACGCCAGAGTACGCGCCCGTAGATTTAGACTGTCTAAAATAATACTACGGATTTAAGCATGCCGATCGACTGTATTGACGTTGCTTTCCGTCCAGGCGCACCGTCTCTTACGGACTGGGAAGCGCTCCGCGGCACAAGCGCTCGGCGGCCGCGACCCCCAGCCGGCGCCGAGCGGAGAAAGCGCGCTGCAAGTGCGCTGGCAGGGAGGACGGCAAGTGCGCGACTTTCTGCCGCACGGAAAGCCAGTTCAGGTAAGAGGATTTCTGCCCGATTAATATAATAATTATTATTAAGAAAGCTTTACGTTGGCAAGAAAGGGGCTGTGATGGACATAGCCGTGAATATGGGGGCCTCTGAGGAGGTGGGATCCTCTGCAACCAGCAGTTAGTTGGGCGGGCTTGTGAAAACAAGTCCGTACGCATGAGTATGTTAAATGTCAAATGTACTTTTCCGAACCAGTCAATTTGTGAAAACACCAGGTATTTAATTATTATTATTTATTTTTTTGCTTGTTTTCAGAAACGTGCGGAGGGGGGCCCCTGCTTTGAGCCTGTCTACCATTAAACTTGAGAGACGCCTAGGACACTCCCAAAGATTTAGGAGATCATGGCACCCAGGGGGGACAAATACGAGGTACGAACGAATGTTGTGGAACAACCAGAAAGAACCAACAGAAAAAGATTATTTCAGATTAAAGTTTATGTTGAAGAGATGTGAAAGAAATTCTTTGGTCTTCATCACTCCATTCTGTCCTCTGCAGGATTACTGCTAGGGGTCAGTGACAATGGGGACCCTCAGTGACACAGGGCTCCCCGATGGTCCCCTGCCGGCTGCTGCACCATGGTTTCCCAGAGCGCCCCCTTTGGGTCCGGGGGAGAACTCTATCAACACGAGGACGGCCATCGCTTATTTCTGTCAGATGAGAAGTTCTTTCATGCCTGAAGACAAAGATGCTGTAAGCCGGAGGCAGCAGGGCTGCAAAGCTGGACTGGACTTGGGATGGTCAGCAGGGTGGAGAAAGCACCATCCAGCCAGGAACAAGTAGCCTTTGCCAGGCTCGACCACAAACACCATGGCTACCTCTTCTCACCTTCCTGTTCCTCAGGAATGTTGGTCTTTGGCCTCGGACTTGGACTTCCTGCCGGCTTTCTGTAGCTTCTGCTGTGCTGTGGCAAGGAACTGTGACTGTCTCACCCAATGAAAGGGCTCGTCATCTCATTACACCATGGCTTAAAGAAATCCAAACTTTCGGATCAGCCACCCCCCCCCAAAAAAAAGACTTCCAGCTAGATTCTGCTTGGTTTTTGACTAAGAATGTTTTTTATCATTGAAACGGATGAGTATAAGTATTTCTGCTCAGTTAGCTGAAGCAAAGTATTCTGAAATATGCTGAATCATTTATATACTGTGCCAGGCTTAGTATAAGACGTCTTCTGTTTTATCAAAGTGTAACCATGTTTATCCATGTTAGGCATGCATTTCATTTTGGCCACATTGGTCAATGAATTTCCTGATTCATTTCTTTGAAATGACCAATCAAGCTGATGCCACTGAAACAGGCAGGGCAGAAATCCAATAAAACTATTGAGCTCCAAACCCTGGTCTCTTTTCTGTCAGTTTTTGCAGTTTAGAGTTCAACATAACACATCATTTAAAAAAAAATTAGGGAAACCTGATTGGTCAATATATCGGTTCTTCAGTGTCACAGAATGTGACTGCCAACAGGCAGTATTAATAAATAAATAAGTATTAATAAAGAACAAATGAGCATTTCTGAATTTTTGCTTGGCAGGTGGCGATATCGGTAAGTACCAGGAGTAATTCCGGAGCTAGAACCCGAAAATCATAATCTTCCAGAATATTCTGAAGTAAGTGAAATGTTAATTGACTCAAATGAAAGTGAAACTCACTCTATCAGAGCTATTGGGTACCGCATCAGTGTTATGCAGTGAGGCGGATGTAACCTTCGTGGCCTGCAGACACATGCAAGGTCCCCAGGGGGACCCCTCTGAGGTGTTTCCTCTGATCCCTCAATTATCAGCATTAGTCACTGGCCATGGAGTAGGTGACACAAGCAGGTATTAATTGACTACTGACGCCTCAGTTATTAGATACAAATTATTCGGTCACCTCAGGTGATAAAAGAGGAGAATGAATTTAGCCTGAGGAGTCAGCCGACTAACATTTGTTGGTGAGCTGGACAGTTGTTTTCACTCTGCGGTGGGAAGTTACCATTCCACCCTTGTGCCAGGGTCATCATACCCCAGGAATTCACCCTGTATATTCAGCCACACCACCTCTATGCAGGACTTTGTGGGGCAGGCACCGCCTTTCAGTACTTTATGCATGTCTGCACTGCGTGTGCTTATGGATTATTTTGCTGCCCAATAATCCATTGTTCTGCTGAGACCACGCTGGTGAGAGACTCCTTACGAGGACTTACAGTATCGTTTGATTGGCAGCCCCTGTTTATTACCGTCCCGCTCTGCTCGGAAATCTCGCGAGGTAATCCCCACTCTTGTCGTAGGCCAGTCCGAGCACAATGGCTCGGTGCACCCTGAAAAATGTCCTCAGCAATGTGGTCGTGACTAACGGAGATGAGCGAGGTATCGCAGAAGAACGTCAGGAATGGGTACACACCGATCCCCGTCACCTGGCGGTGTCTCTACACGCTCAGGTATTCAGGAAGGAAAGGCAGAGCAGTCGGTACGCGGCTGGAAACTGCACCGATGTGATTTGACAGCTGGGTTCGGGGCCTCTGGGGCCACACCCACCACACGGGGCCCCCCTGTGACAGCCTGGGGGTCCCATGACAGCCTCACCCAGGTACCCTGGAACTCTGAATTCAAATAGTCACTTTACACCCCAGAAAGGACAGAGCACATTTTCCCGTTAACATTTAGCACTCTTTCCTGAAGTCCACAGCTATGCCTCAGGACATTTAAAGTTGTGCCTGACTGTAGAACGACAAAACACAGGTAAACATCCAAGTTTTTTCTGATTTGCCACATACCTCAGAAGTTAATAAGCATTTCTGTTTACATGGATATAGAAATGGTGCAGTGTTACAGGTACATATCAAATGCAGTGACAGAAACCCGGACTGGACTTACATTTTTTGGGACGCATGGAATTGACCTGGTATTCACAAGGATAATCCCACTCAGATCTCTTATCCATCCATGGCATGACAGTCCATCGCAGGGTTCACACACAACCATGGGCCACTTAACAGCAGATCTTTGAACTGAAGCAGGAAACATATAACATACAACCACGAACATACAACCACGAACATACAACCCCCACCAGACCCAGAAACGGCTGGGTTGGGACTCAAACCCACGGCAATGGGGTTCTGAGGCGACAGCACCACCAATGGACCCCAATGCCAGAAACAGAACTGACAAGATAAGTATTAAACCGCTTTGCAGTACAGGCAGCCCCTGGGTTACGAACATCTTACTTACAGACAACTCGTACTTACGAACATATAGCCTATTAAATAAAAAATTCAAGTGAAACATAGCGATTCGTAATAACAAACTACTTTATGACGCGCGTGAAAACATTGAATGGCTTTAGTTTGTCGGTTTGACATACAGTACAGTACCGTGCATAGTTAATTTTATTATTACTGTGATACTAATATTATTATGTACTGTTTTATTATTTTTCCGACTTACCTACAAATTTGACTTAAAGACAGAGATACGGAATGGATCTGGGGACTGCCTGCATCTTGCTTAGAAAATCTCTCGTGTTCCGTCTTCGAGAGTTACGTAACCGTTTGCACGGAGTTCACCTGTGTGCAGCTCAGGCGTTGACATCATTTTAGTTAGTGACAAAGAGATATTGAGAGCTAATGTGGGATGCGGTTCCTGAGCGCAATAACTGGGGGGGGCGATTAAAGAAAAGACACTGCAGAAGCCCTGAGGTGCCGGTATCAAGAGAGCAGTGGCTGCATCACAATAAAATGGAGAATGGTGAGTCAGCCCAGGACACGTCACCCTGGGAAAGTGAGTATGGGAGAGGGAATTGTCAGCAACAGGAGGCAGGTGTAAGCTGAAGAGAAGCTATGGTTCTCCGTGGCTGAAAGGAGAAACACTGCCCGTGGGTGAACAATAGCGCAGGTAGGTCAGAGGGGTGGTGCATGTGGGAGGCTGTCTGTGCATAAAATGTGCAGGCGTAAACTGGCCATTGGGAAGTTCGGGAATTTTCCCAGTGGGCCAGTCTTTGTGATGGCCAGTCTTTCTGCCCCAACCACAGCATTGTCTTATATAGCTAATAAAGGAGGGCTGTCCTACCCGTCGGTCCGTCTCCGCGTGCTTCCGATGATTTATTTCATTGCCGGCCAAATGGTCGATCGCAATCAATAAAATATACCAAGGGCTGCCAAATTTGCCAAATT